>JARHVA010001401.1:1352500-1622500 GCA_037957365.1 Torreya grandis | reverse complement strand
TGACAATGAAGAATAATAAAAATATAAAGAATCTAATTTTAATTTTTTGGGAGTTATGGAATCTAAAACTATAGGTTGTAAAAGTGTTACAATAATAAATTAGGGAATAAATATTGAAATATCAATAGCCATTGACTTGTATAATAATTGATTTATATGATTATTCTATAAATAGTAATGAACTAGAAAATGTGTACTTAACTAAAAAACTGACTAAGACAAATAAGTGGTAGGATGGAAACTATTGCAATAACAGTGTGAGGTGTTGTCATCAATAAATAGTTATCAAAAACACTCCTAGATAGTAATAAAGTCCTCTTATCAATATCAAATGATGATAGTGTCCTCTATGTCATGTTAATGCCCATGTGTAGTATAGATAGTGATTTTTTGGGTGGATCTTCCCTTGGTTGAGTAGTTTATGCCTACGTGATTAAATGATGGATTGTTTTTTGTACCCTATTTTGATTAATTTTAATGTGAAACCCTAAACATCTATATTTTTTAGGGTATTTAATGATCACACATATAAAAAGAGTGTTTTTAGTAGGGTAGGCTAGATGTGACCTCAAAACCCCATGTTTTGAGTATTACATACATACCAATACCTTAAAAGGGGATCAAGCCTAATGTAGTCCTCCCAATATAAGTGATGGTGCAAGTGCAAGTGAATGCTAGTATGAGTGTCAATTTAAGTTCTTAAAGTCTGACTTGAGACTAGACATAAAAGTCATTTGAGCTCTTAGATATTGGATATGGGTGTATGTATAAGTAGGTAGAATAGGGATTGATGACCTTGATTTGAATAATTGTTTATGAGTATTTGCATCTGATTCCTATCAAGGGGATAAATGAATCAAATTGGTCTATATATAGCATTTTGATGTTTGTCAAGACATGAAATGGGTATAGTTCAACCCTAATGAGCTTTTATAAATGGAATGATATCTATTGGAGGTGAAAAGATAAAAGGAACATTAACATTTCCCCTTTACCAATAGAGAAGTGTTTGATTTACCAAAGGGATGCACTAATGTCTAGGTGGGAGGAATGAGTGAAAAGGGGACATAGGTACCTAAGTGAAGGCTCAATGTTGCTTTTGGTATATCTAAAAATGGGTTGGAATCATACAAAATATGGAAAGTGATCAAGAGAGTCTTAATTTAGGTTTAGGAATAAGCTAAGGATAAGGTGGTTTTAAGTGACACTAATTTTAGTAAAATGACATTTTATATGACTATATCCCCCCCTTTATTATATAAATGTAACAAAGTGAAATGAATAGGATAAAGGAAAAAGGAATATACCTATACTTACCTCTAAGCTATGAATCTTAGTCTGATTTTGTGAAGCATGCTCCCTTGCATGTCCTAAAAATAAAACATGAATGAATCAGTCCTTAATAAATAACAAAAATAAAGAAAAAATTGAGTAAAGAGATGAGAGAAAGAGAAAAGAAATGAATAGACCTCCTTAATTACATGAACCAATGAAAAAAATAGTTTGATCATCTATGTGTGTGTATAAGGTGATAAAATGGTGAATATCTTAGATTGGGTTGATGGCTTACCTAATCTTCATGTGTGGGTGGCTCAAAAACTCAAGTTAGCCTTGACTCCATCATTGGCCACCCCTAATCGGTGGATCATAACCTATGAATAACTTAGATTAAATTGATGAGTTGTATAACCCTATAATGTATGTGGCTAAAGAACTCAAGTAGGCTATGACTCTGTCATCACCTACCAATGTGTAGTAGATACATCTAAAAATGAAACTATGTGATATAATTGAAATTGTTTGATATAGATGAAACTATGTAAGATGGATTTAGGGGCATTTCGAAACTTTGAAATGTAAAACAACTCAAGGGCCACTTGGGAACTTTAAAATGTAAAATGTCTTAGGTGCCACTTAGGAATGCCAATCATTGTAGATAGAATGGGGAATCAATTAGGTGTAAACTTAGTGCATAATTGGTTCATATGGTGTCTAGAGTATAAAACATGGAGAATGATATGGAGTTGTTATTCCATTTTATATTACTAGTGCTAAACTACATATATGGGAACAATGTGTCATGTACATGCCCCCTACTCTAATATATGTGTTTATCAATTTTAGATTGAGTCATAAAAATCTATGTATATGTAACTAAAAATAACATGGGAGTGATCATGTCATGAATGATGCCCCTAATCTAAGAAAACTTATGTAATCTATGTAAAAATTGAGTATATATTAAAAATATTTTATAATCTATGACTAAGACTATGTAAATATAAACTATAACTATTGTAACTTTATGATAATTCCAAAATCTAATATTTTTGTGCTAGTGAATAGTACCATGATCCCCTAATCAATAGTGCACTACACTAATGTGCTTTGTGCCATGTTATTGACCAAATGTGTTATTTATATGCAAAACTAAAATTGTTCTTGATGTGATTATTTTCCATTCTATTTTATTGAGTTTGGTCTTTATAATCTATGTCTTCATGGTAAAAAAAATGTTTTGAGTATACTAGGATAGCTTGATCTCTATGACAAACACCTGTGAATAACACATATTTTTAGGAGTGTTGTTGAACCTCTATAATAACTATCCTTAAAATAAAATCTACACATCATATGTGTTTTACTAAGAATATATGATGTATATGTGATAAACCAATATAATGTGTATACTTGACATCAAAACATAAAAGATTATGACTATAAGTTGGTACTATAGGATGCATGTTAGATCTAGCATTTTCAAGGTTTTCAAGATAGATATGATAATGTAAGCATGTATATAAAAAATAAATATAAATATAATCTGAGCAAACTACTTAGGGGGATAGGCCTTGATGTCCATCAAGGAACCCAAAGAGGAAGGGGAGATGCATGAAGTCCCTCATGTAATTTTAAATTGGATGTGAAATCAACAAGCAAGAGATAAGTGTCATGGCCATGGCCATTGTGCATACATGAAAACATACATACAAACACATGAGGCACACAAAGTAGGCCAAGGGGAAAAAATATAAGGGACATGGGCACATGTCATTAAGTCTAAAAAATAATACATAAATAAGGACATGTTCAAATGTTCACATACACCATCAATAAGACACACACAAGAACATGGGAACATGTCCAAATCATACATACAATGAAAGGAAGTGGCTTAGAGCCTCAGAAAAATGGCATAGTCAAATTCCCTTGAATAGATGTAGAAGTAAAGAGACAACATCAAATATAAACTAGGAAATCTAGAAATGAAAGTATGCATGAACATGTGTTACAAATTTATATAAGAGCAAAGATGTACATAAGTTGAGTCAACAGTAATAGTAGTCAATAAAAAATTAGTGTATTATAAAATGATATAACCTGGAAAATTGGAAGTTTTGTCGTATAATTCCTCTTATGGTAAAATATATCAAGGTTGGATATATGTATGTTCCCTCAATGGGTAAATAGTAGCAAATCTAGTTTTGTGTGGATGCTCTTAGTCCTATAGTAATATATGACCACTTGAAAGGAACAATTAAAGCATGTATGTATTATAAAACTAACTATACTAACATAGATAACATAAGTAGTATCTATAAAATATAAGGAATGTAAATGTGGAAATGCATACAATCTAAAATTTGTATTTTCTAAGCAATATTTGAATGTTTTTTGTATTTTTGATCATATTATATTGTTTTTGTGTTTTCTAAGTATAATCTATGTACAAGGATAGATGGACATACTAATCTATGAGTCTCGCAAGAGATTCACTATCAAGGTGTCTTGTATCAAATAAATGAAGATTAATTGCACATGTTTTGTGAGGAGATATCTAATATATGTGAACTAGATATATTAATTAATCTATAGATGAAAATTCTTGAGTGGGGATATGAATCTATGGAGGTAACTAAAAAATCCTTTGAACTATGGGTTTCTTAAGGAACCATCTGGTAGAAGAAGTTATAACTCATGTGGGTGATCTATATTTTAAAATTGATCTAGATGGTAATGGGGTAAAGAGAGGCTCTCTATAATCTAAAACATGTATTTGATGTAGGGGTATCTCTAATAAATGTTTTTTTGTAAGAGTATGTGTACATGGTAATGCGATATGAGTAGACCTCACTTTCACTATTGGTTCAACTGATATCAGAGGTGTGCTAATGGAAAATTTGTGTAGTTATGATTGGTGGTTGTTGTGTAATTGGTTATGGAATAGGTAAACTATATTAATATAAGAGGCCCTATATTGTAACCACTTAATTAGTATGTATATACTCATCTGTGTATATTGGATGGAATGGATGAAGCTACTATATCCAAGGTATACCTAATAACATATCAAATGTGTCTCTGTTAGGTACAACTTAGAATGTAGTGGCCACATGTGTAGGCCCAACCTATAATTGAAGTATTATTTCCCTAATGGAGCTCTAAATATGACTACTAAATCCATGAATAACTATATTTGTTTGATAAATATCTTGATCTAAATAACCCAATTATTATATAGGTGTAATAGTAGACATATTGATGCTTGACCCATTGTTAACCATGACACTCTAAATAGGATGATGATCAATGTAATCCCATACAAAGAGTGCTTATAAATTTGAGTCATCATTGATGATCTCCTACTCTGATACAGTGATGAGAGGACTAGATTGCACTAAAGTGTGATACACACTAATGATATTATTTAGAGAGTGTGTGTCCATCATATGAGTATGATAATATGGTGGTGGTGGATGTGCTTGATGAGTATAATGAACACCTAAAGTGTTTATTGTCTCATTAGTTTTATGCTTTATAAATGGTTATGAAAATATTTTCATTGCTTTTTCTTTTGTTAGTTGTGCTCTAGGTTCATTTCTATGAGTGCTCACATCAATGATATTAACATCTATCAAATCTTGTATCTTATGTCATAAGTTAATACATTTATTCATAGTATGCCCTAGTGCCCTATGATAATCATAAAATGCATTAGAATCATAATTATTTAGAAGATTAGTATTCATATTAACCTATTTTATTAGAGGGAGAGATATGACATTACATTCAAGAGTTATTTTATAACACATGTTGGCAATTCAGGAAGATTCATGAAAGGTTTCCTTGGAGGAATTGATAAAACCATGTGAGGAGTTGGATCTAAGGCTACATTAACTATTATATTTTGCTCATTATTTTTTTTAGTGGGCCTCACATTATATGGGGGATTATTGTAACTCTTATTTATTTAATATGATCTAGTTTTGTACATTAACTTGCCCATGGGGAGAAGCTTGACTTCTCATTTTTTCATTGTATGGAATAAATCTATGAATGATGGAAATTTTTGAATATTATATATTCATGCAATGTCGATAATAAAATTTAATTGAATATGTCTTGGATTTATCTATCTACCATGAGGATATCCATATTTGATAATATAGTTTTGTGTTGTAAGACATATTAAGCTATTGGATAATGAATTTTTGCTTTAGTTGAGAAACTTGAGGATAGGAAACCTTGTCATTGATGTTGATTGAAAAGTGTGTCAAAATCATATTTGTTAGTGGTTTAAATTTTGTGATGGAATGACTAAGGATATCATAGAACCATTGTAATGGATAGTCCTTTAAACTATAAGGGAACAACTTAGTTACGAGACAATCATTAGACATGTAATCTAAACAAGCTACATGAAAATCACTAGATGATGCTTTGGATCATGCTTACCATAATAAAATGTAAGATTAGGTGCCATAAATTCAAATGGAAAAGGATTTATTCTTATATGTTATGCCAAAATTATATGTAAACATTAGAGTACAAGGCATGAGATGGTCTAGTAACACTCTACTGAAGATGTAACACCTTAGACTATAGAGAATGGATCTCTTGCTGAAGGGATTGTACATCTAAAGAGGAGGAATGTGTATCAGCCACAAAATGTGTTACCACTCGTGAGAGTTGGGTAGTTGTAGAAATTTTCTTAAGAATCTAAGTTGCCACCATAGTAGTTGTAATAATATTAGCATCTATGGGCTTGGAGGATTGACCAAGTGATGTGTTATTTATTTCCAATATAGCTTAAAAAATATGTGCATGATCATGGGGTTGTTATTTAATACCTCATATCTATTAATTATAATATTTTCATCATGGAGGGGGGGAGTGTGTTATAATTCCTCTTTTGTGTATAATCAATATCTTGATTATATTGCTCATGTTTTGATGTATTATCATCAAATTCCACATAATCAAGATGTGAAGGATCAATTAGGGGGTTTTTAATTGGTCCATTTTCCATGGTATAAGCTTGAATGGAAGAAAACTATGTATGCTCAATAGGATTACTATTAATCCTAACACTTCTTAAAGTAAGAGATCAAACTTTTTTAGATGGAATATAGTAAACAAAATGAAAGAGTGCTACTAAAAAATATATATGAAATATGAAAAGCCTAATAGAGTAAATGGAAATAAGAAAAAGAAGGATACAAACCTTATGAACATCTAGGGCTAGGGTTTGTATATTATTTGAAGTAAGTCATATTCACAAATGATTTAACTTTTTTTAGAGTTTTGGAATGTTAAACCCTAGGTTGCTAAAGTGATTGAATGATAATTCAGGGAATGAATATAGCAATATCAACAACCACTAATTTTTACAATAATTAATTTATCAGTTTATTATATAAATAATAATAGACTAGAAAATTTATACTTAGATTAAAAACTAAGATAAATAAGTGGTACTATAAAAATAGGTGCAAGAATAGTGCAAGGTGCTACCAATAGGAAATAGATGTCATAAACCCTCCTAGATAGTATCACAGTCCTTCAGTCAATAGCGCACCATGCTAGTGTCTTTTGTGTTATGATAATGTCTTTCTATAATAAAGATAATGAATTTTTGGGTGGACCTTCACCTAGTTCTGAGGAGTCTATGCTTGTGTGACTAAATTCTAGATCATTACTTGTCCCTTATTTTGACTGATTTTAATGTGAAAACCTAAGCCTCAATGTTTGTTAGTTTATTTGAGGAGCATAAGTAGAAAAATAGTGGTGTTAGTAGGATGTGCTAGATGTGACCTCAAAACCCAATGTGACAAGCACTGCCTACATACCAATACCTTGAAAAGGGATCAAGCCCAATGTAGTTCTCCCAATATAAATGGTAGTGCAAGTGCAAGTGTTTGATAATATGAGTGTTATTATGAGTGTTTTGACTATTATTTGAGACTATAAATTTAAGTAATATAAGCTTTGGGATATTTTATATGGGTGTATACATAAACATGGAATAATAGGGATCAATGATGTTGATTTGCATAACTATTTTTGAGTTTGTTTATTAGTATTTGCATCTGATTTCCATCTAAGTGATAAATTAATGAAATTGGTTTATATATAGAATTCTAGTGCTCATAAAGACATGAAATGGGTCTAAGCTGACAGTAAGGTGATTTAAGAAATGGAATGATATCCATTCGAGGTGAAAATATCAAGGGGACATTAGTGTTTCCCCTTTTCTAATAGCATAGTATGATATAGTCCAAAGGGTCGTGCTAATGTCTAAGTGGTAGGAATGGATGAAAAGGGGCCCTAGGTGCCTATGTGAATATTCAATTCTACTTTTGATATATTTTTGAATGGGTTAGACTCATACAAAATTTGTAAAGTGATCAAGAGAGGCCCTAAGATAGGTATAAGGATAAGCTAAGGATACGTTGGTCTCAAGTAACTCTCATTGTACTAAAATGACATTTTTTATGAGTACATAATATCTCTCAAGAGACTAATTCACTCTTAAAACACATGGTACAATCCCTTCAAATAAGCAGTTATAAATCAACAATGTTAAAAACATTGTATCACTTGTAATCCATTTACAAAAAATCATTTGAGAGATAATAATGTTGCATGCCAATAAAAATTTTGCATCAACCAACTTCAAAAAAATGAAGTACAAAATATGAACTCATTGCAACATTAAGAGTGACTTAAGCAATTCAAAGTATAAGTGAAGACAACCCAAAATACACCACATCAAGATTCAATAGTGTGCCATCCTACACATGAAAATACAACTCCAAGCATGTAATAAACTACTCCAAAATTGGCCAAAGGAAGGTTTTTGACCACCCATCCTATAGGCATCATCAAATGAGATTCTCACCGAGTGAGGTCCATGCATAACCTCCCCCAAGACAAAGGGAAAGAGGCATGTCACAACTTCATATAAACAAGGTATAAATATTACAAAAGCTAAGGATAAAGTGACAAAAAATAATCAAAGAAATAATTGAGATAATAAAGATCAATACACCTAAAAACATAAAATTAATTACAAGGAAGTCTCCAATACTTCTCTATATGGAAGAGTACAAGGTAAATTATTTTCATAATAATAATTATCACAAAATTAATCAATGGGATTCTAAATATAAATAATAATTTGTTTATACAATCATAATTTCCACCTTATACCTCCCAAATAAAATCATGCCTCCTTAAACCTCTCATAATATCATATGGAAAGAGTATTTTCAACCTTCATTAAAGGTTCCACATCTCAAATTAAGAAATACCTCCAAGGCAAGAGAGATATTATCCAACAAGCCAAGAGTAAGTGATATACTCTCTCCTCCCACACACATGTGAATATTTCAATCCCCAAGTGATAGTACAGTGGTGCTCATGAAACCCAAATCCAACCAAAATATCAACAATAAGGAAGAAAAACAAGGAATCAATAAAATATCATTAAGGGGAAAACTTCCCAATTTTTATAAAGTATAAAACCATAGTCCACAAATCAAAATCAACCAAGAGATCAATTTAATAGAAATAAGATCATTAAACAAAATAAATGAACCACAAGGGCATTTCCTAAAATAAACTTCTCAAGTAAAACCCCATAATTTTTAACAAGAAAATAAAACTAAATTACACAATCCATTAAGCAATAATTAACAAGAAGACTAAAGAGACCCATAAAATGTAATAATCAAGGCAAAGTAATTTACACAATCCATTTAAGCAAGACCTAATAAAGTGATCAAAACTAAAATTTGGGAAAAAGGGAAAACTACCACCTTTCCAATATTTTCTTACAATCTTCTTCCAAAGTCTTCCTCTCAAGCACAAGCTCTCCTCATATCCTCAAAAATTCTTTAAAATTGCATAACCAAAATGCATTAAAAATATATTAAAAATATAAGTCATTCACAATCAATGAAAAATGGGAGGATTCCATGTGATCATCCTCCATATAATTATGAACCCTACCTTCCATCATGGCTTCCAACAATTTAATACTTTCAACCCCACCCACATGGGTGTGTAAATGCAATAATAAAATCCAAATAATTTTTCACCTAAGAGACAACAATAAGTTAAGGAAGGAATCTAGGCCATAATTATGGTCATTTTAAATGGATGAAAGTGGTTAAAACATCATAATTACCCAAGAACTCAATGGGGTTGTGTATGGGCCCAAAATCATATGTGAAATCATGGTTTTTTTTCATTTTCACTTTCCAAAAAATGATCCAAGGCTAAAATCCGAAAATGCACACTAGGGTTGAGTTTGTGGGTTAACCCAACCCACACAAAGGTTAAAGGAACTCAAATAAAAATAAAATAAGTTTAGGTTAATTAATTTATCAATAGGTATAATCTAAAAGTATCCAAATTATAAAAGTAATAAAGGAAATAAGAGAAAAATAAATTGCACAAAAATGATGTACAAAAACCAACACAAGGTCACAATGTTAAGGGTTTTAAGAGTTGAAGAGTTTTAAAAGTACATATGAAATTTGAGACATGGATAAGTCCCTCTTAGTTCCATATTTAGTCCCCTCTAACCTACACAATCATTATAAATAATAAATATCCTACTCAAAAAGTTAAACTTGCAAAATATAAGCATAACAAGATTCTAATCCACACAACATATCCAAGTCATCAAATCAAAATGGAAATGCATTAATTACACTCAAATAAACATATTCATAGTCCAAATGCATGGTTAAATACAATATATCTAGTGGTATGGAAATATCATGAAAAGTAATGAACATCTAACTGGCATAATTAAAATTATATCATTATGCATAAAATCATTATCTAATCTATGCATATAATTATTCCTTAAAAATAAAAAAAGTAACATATCATAGCATAAAAAATATATATCTTAGTTAGAAGGATCATAAACCATATCAAGTCACAATAATACATAGGGTAAATCTCAATATAATGTGAGTTACAAACCATAAGTCTAAAGGTGAGCACTATGTAAATAAGGGCATTACATGTTCTTCCTCTTCACTTGTAAAAATTTATCTTTGGATCAACCCATAATTTATGAAATTTTCCATCCATAGTTTATCTTGTGAGAGTCATCTCTCCCAACTCTAAATTTTATAAATGAATTCTATATTTCATGTTCTCTTAATGAAATCCTTGGATCCTAAACTTTCCATGCTCTATTACCTTCATGTTATCTTGAATATAATCCTATATTATTTTCATGTACTTACAAACAATTTTTTCAATTATTTCTACAATAGTAATATCCCTTTGTACCACCTCTTCTCTTAATTTCTTGTACATATGAGCATGCTAGACTAACCCACATTTTTTCATCTCCTTTGTCATCTTTTCTCTTATTATACCTACACATTGATAAAACGCATTAAGGGAAACAAGATCTATCACAAACACTTATTTAACCTATTCATCATGCCCCATAGACATGTTTTCCAACTCTTTACTATTTTTTGCATTCTCCTCATTCTTCACCTAATTTTTTGCCTCTTAAACAAGTGAAATCAAATGAATTTCATTAAACCTCATTTTTTACTTTATGGAAAATTAAAACTCTTTTTGGTTGTGTAGTTCATTCACCTCTATTTTTTACTTCATGGAAATATGTAACTTTCCTTGGTTGATCTCAACCTTCATTCCCTAAGAAGACAAAATAATAAATGTATTTTATTTTCTTGTTTGTTGTCTTCCAAAATCATCTAAATGTTATTCTAGGGATATCAACTTATCCATAATTATCTTCATTTTTAGTTTCAAATAGTATTATATATTATTTAGTTTAAATGACATTTAATCTCACTTATAATTCCTTAAACATCTCTTCCAAGTCTAATAATCTTGGTGTTATTCCTCCTCTATGTGTCATATCTTCACCATAATGGACACTTCTCTTTCATAACTTGGCATGAATCAATAAGAGTCTCACATACCTAACCCAATAATTAAAACCTTACTCTAATAGAAAATGATGTAGATGGGAATGAGGGAAAAATTAAATGGATGAAATATTACCCATATTGGGGACTTACACTCACTCTTAAATTTTCACACACATAAGCACACAACTTAGACTTGGAACTCAACACACTCTTTAGTGATGCTCAACATATTTTTACATAGATTTTTTTATCACACTTATAGATACTCTCACACACACTTTCATTTTAATATAATTAAATTACATTAATAATATTTAATCTCTCTCATTATCCATTATATAATTTATACATTCTCACTTTGATCTTTACTTTGATAACTAAGCTCCTAAATTGTCTTTTCTCAAACTAGAACTAGCTCCCAATTATTATACCTTCAATTTTACTCCTATACCCATTTAAAATCTTTGTTTAACCTATTTAAAATATTTTTTTGACTCTTTTAACTCTTAGAGTGCCTCTTCACCTTATTTTAAATCTTATAAACCCTTAATAACTAATGGTTAATCATTTTTTGCCTTTCTTTTTTGCATTTCATGCACTTAAAACCATCATTTCATGTAATGTACTAGTTTTGAACTAAGATGATGGTTGAGAAACTAAAATTTAATGTAGAATGGTAGTTTTAAAATTTCCATTGTTATTTTTAAATTTCTACTTAACATTTAAAAACCACCATAATTATTTCTTTACTATGCAAATTTTCTAGCTTTTGGAAGCCATATCTTTTGCATATATATTTTAAATGAGATCCTAATTTTTTTAAAGTGAATTTTTTTTTAAGGTGGATCCAAATATGAAATAACATTCATGTTTTGAGTTTCATTGATTCAATTTTATATTATACCCCAAAATATATTTTTTTATCCCTTTGTTCTACATAAACACTTTTGGAATTATACCGATGGATGATAAAATTGAGTAACTCACTTGTACCATGCCGCTTCTTGAAAATAATATTTCTCTAGTGTATTTTATGCCATAAATTTTTAGATTATTGATGCTTCCATTATATAATTTTCATTGTGCCAAAATTAAAAATGAACCAATAATACCCCATAAACACACTATTTTTTTTGGTTGATGCAAGATTGTGTGTACCCTTGGATGCTTTTACATTACATAGAAGGATGATTATCATTAGTTGTATCCATGATAAAATTAATGGGCACAATAAATATGAAAATTTTAAAATTATATTTGAAAATAGAGGATCAAACCCTAGATAACCCCAAAAGATATGTATTCTCAAGGAAAAAAAATGTGTTTGAACCTAATCCTAAAGGTAGATGTAATATGAAATTAGAATAGGTGAATATAAGCTAGGATTTGATCAAATATGAATAACAAAACTATATCTCAAAATTAAATTTAAAAAATATATCAATGAATCCTTGAATAACCCTACAATTCATGAGTGTTTGAAGAATGGATAGGTTCACTAATTTATTTTATTATTTTTTGGATTAGGTTTAATTACTTAATGCATTATTAACATAAGAAAATGAATAAATAAATATACCATTTAGTAATGTGAAAAAATAATTCAATTCTATCCTAGTGGTTGAAAATAGTAAGCATAGTTTAAATTTTTGAATAAAAGTAATGGATGATATGAAAATAAAAAGTGATCAAAAAATCTGACATGCTAATCTATATTGAATTTTGGAAGTGGTTCTATATTATGCATGTGTATATCAGCCTCTATTAAAATATAAAATTTTAGTTGCACAAAATATAATATCACCTACTACCTAGTCAAAAATTATGTATAGGGAAGAATATATACTTCCTTTCTATGATGAATGACTATGTCTACATGTACTAAATATATATTATGCAATGTTTCTAGATATGAAATTTTTGATGCATGTTCACCTTGGTATGTTGTATAATTTTATGGTTAAAAATCTTGATAAATGTGGGAAAAATATTTGAAAAGTAGTCTCCTTTCTTCTCTTTATCTATCTTCCAAAAAAATCATAATAAAATGAAACCTTGAGGGAGTTTCAGCTACGTATCCCACATGCTAGAATTAGAACTCACATAGTTCTTGTGCTATAAAATGGAATCTCAAGTAAGGGCTAGGACTTCCTCCTTCCCATGTGGTGATGTAACTATATGAATAAACCTTATTTTGGTAAAATATGGTGATGTCACAAAAAGTTGAATTGTCAAAGTGGATGACTCCATCATAAGTGTAGAATAAAATATAGTCAATGAAACCACAACTTGAAGTAGGATATTCCCAAAGGCTTTAAGGATGATCTATGTTGATACTTGATACTTATATAAATGGATTGGTATGACATGGTATAAATATAATTCTCTAGGACATGATAAATTTTAAGGTTGACCATATAAAATAGGAATAAAATAAGATAAAGCCATAAGGAATATGATCAAAGGTAAAAGGACCCACAAAAATTCATCAAATGAAATTAATATGTCTAATGATTATACCCAAGGTAGAATTGACAAAATAAACAATTCTGTCCTAGATGAAATAAAGGCATGGGACATGGGAAGTAACATAGATATGTGTGTGATTTAGGCTCAAGGTTAAACACAAATGATTTAGTGAAGTGACAATTTTTTAGAAGGTTTAATGTCTATATAAAATATTATGTGGATTATAAGAAGTCCTAGAAACAACCAATTATATACAAGTGGACCAAGTACTACAAAACAGGGGAAAAACTATCAAATAGGGTCTTTTACCAAAATTAGGCATCTATAATAAGCTAGATGAAGTTATATAACTTGAATTATTTTGAATATATTCTTAATAGAATAGTATTTAAATGTAATAACATGAGTTGTTACGTTTATTTGACCAATGATAGTAAAGATTCCCCCTTTCAGCTAAACATAGTAAAATGATTTAAGTTAAATGAGTATAAAATATATATTGTCCTTGAAAAGTGTAGCTAAATGGGGATTGTAATTCTTATGTTTACGAGTATCACTAAATGTGTTACATTTGACTAATTTATCTAAATAAGCTTGTATTTTCTAAGCATGATTTATATCAACTAATAGTACCTAAGGGTGATTTCATTGAAAAACACAATCAAGTTTGAAAGCAGTACATGTGATTAGTTAAGCACCATTTGGCATGCCCTCATATGGTATAATATATAAAAAGGTATCCTTTGTTCAACTAAATATAGATTGAGAGGCCATAATTGATCAAGAATGATATGATGTGTTTATAAGTACTATATTTAGTAAGTGTATTATGTGGTGATCATAATACTTATAATTGGTGGCTATCACATGGTACTTGGTGGAACTTAATTTGAAATGGATAAAATATTAAGTCTTATGTTACTTAAATAGTGAGGTGATATTACTATTGTTGACATGGCAAGTTTCCTCATGTGATTTATGTATACTAATATTTCTTCATTTGATTTATCATAGAATAGTTTTTTTAGTTGACTAAGCATAGTGGAATTTCACATTAATTGAAAAGTATAAACAAGGTAGGTTTCTAAATCGCATGTATAAAATTTAACTCAGCATTCTTAAAATTATAATAAAAGTGTGCTTAAAATTAACTATGTATTGTTATGTGTTATCAAATTTCAAATATATCTCAATCTGATTTCATTGATTTGTATGGCAGTAAAAATGGTTTTGAAGTGTGGTGTATTTTAATGAAATTTTCATTGGAGTAAATGTAACCCTAGCATGATTATGATACTTTTAGTTAGAAAGTATAATAAATTTGTACTATAAATATCCTAATTAGAAAAGTAAGGTTAGTGGCTAGAATGGTTGCTTTTTAATAAGGATGGAAACATGGTTCTCCCATTTGATTTAGTAATTTGAATTTATGATTTATTTAATAAGTGTAATATATTAATACTAAAATGCATACATTTGATAGAAATTTTGAATGTTGATTTATACACATTGATCAATTTGACAGAGAGTTCTAGTGTATATTTTATACAATTGATTAATCACTTAAATTTTAAAATATAGTCATTTGATAATTAGTTAAAATATTTGACAATGTAGTTGATAGATATTTCAAATGTTGAATCATATAAATTTGATAAATAGTTAAAATGCATAAATGTCTTATTTGGAAAAAGGATCAAATGATTAAATGATCTCATCAGAGAGTATATTTAGAACTGGATTAGAGTGAGTAAATAATAGGAAATGTGCTGAGATGGTAGGTGGTTTGAACTAAATTATCGAGGGTAACTAGTCTTGGTTGTTAAGTGGGAAATATTGAATGAAAACTTGGGAATGTTTAGGCCTTCATGTTGGAAGCATAACCACTGAGAGGGAGGATGAATAAGTGAGCTATTATAACTTTATTCTAATTTTTTACTTCATTGGTCAAGCATCAATTTATAATCCATAGAGCAATAAAACCATAACAAAGAATGATGGTATAATTTTTATCTCTCTACTTATCAATAGCATATTCATTATGTTGTTTTTCTACATATCAATCTTAGATTTATTAGGATCTCTTTCTCTACTCTTTATTTTCAAAGTGTCTATCCTCTCCGCCTTCTCTACTTATCTATTTTAATTGATTCTAAATTATCTATGAGTCATTTGATGATTTCATATTCATGCCTCTCTAGCTATTTATTCCCCAATAGACCTCTACTCTGATCCTTAACAAATTTATATATTGATATTCTTAGGCCATATGTTCCTCAATAGACCTCTACTCTAATCCTTAGCGAATCATAATCCTCTATTTTTCATTCATCTAAAAGACAATTTGATCTTTCTTATATACAAGACATTGATTAACAATCTCATGAAAGTCAACCAAACAAAACTCTATATTTGGATGTATAATGATTTATTCTCTTTTAAAAACGTAATTAACATTATCTTATATAAAGGCTCACTCATATAGGTTGGTTTGAGTGAAATGAAGCTGGGATAGGCTAAACAATCATTATAATACATTTAGTATCAACCTAATGAAGTGTATAGTAGTTTTGATGTAGTTTTTAATAACTTGGAATCAACCTATAGCAAGCCTAATGTTATCTATACCAAACCTGATGCAATATTTAGTAAATTTGATGCAGTCCATAACAAATTTGATGTAGTCCATATTAAATTTGATGCATTCCATAGAAAATATTATTCTCCATAATCCTTAGATCACCTTCCTTCACATAGAATAACTTATTACTTAACATCAATAACTCTTATCAGCATAAATTACTTGACATCAATGACCAATTTATTTACTAATTAGAACACCCTTTGGCATCAATGACAACATTCAACAAATTCCCCTTTTGTCATTGATGCCAAACCTTTCCAATTTGATGACCTGATTAAATTTTATCATTCCATGAATAAACATTTACACCAAAACTTGACCTTAGTTTACTCTTTCCCATATCATTTATTTACCAAAAGTAACTAGATATTAATTACACAACTTGTTATTTATTTCCCTTAAATAACTATCTCTATTGTTGCACTATTTATCCCTTAAAATAATCAGCTTGTTGATTCTACCATTTTGACATCAATGGAAAAGGGTTGCACAACCTAAAATTTATTTGATTCTAAAAAAATTGTTTCTCCTTCAAAACTGATAATATCCATCTTCATTTCCTTTCTAAGAATCCATAAACCTTTCCTTATAAAAATCCAAAATACTACTCACTACCACTTGAACTTCTTTTGACTTTCATTGACTCTTATCTCTTGATCCTCAGAGCTAAAAAATATCTAAAGGTTAGCTCCCCCTCAGTCCATACCTTTCTTAGTGATTGATAGAATAAATAATTAATCCTAATTCCTACCTTAAAAACCCAAATGTTGCCTTTGGAAGAGGTTTTATAAAAATGCCTAAAACTTGTTCTTTTGTGGTTACATACTCTAGTTTGATAATATGATCAGCTACCTGCTCCCTTAGAAAATGATACTTGATTGGAATATGCTTAGTCCTAGAATGCATGACTGGATTCTTAAAGATGTTAATGGCATTGGTATTATCACAAAATATAGCAATTTAATTCTCATTATTAATCTTAAAGTCACTCAAGGTCTATTTCATCCATAAAACATGTGTACAACATGATGTTTCTATTATATACTTAGCTTTATCTTTGTACAAGAAAACTAATGGTTGTTTCATACTTAACCATTTCATAATACTCTTTTTAAGAAATAATGCACCACCACTTGTGTTATTTCTATCATCAATACTACCTTCCCAATCTACATTAGTATATGTTGTTAAAGTGAAATCCTTATGTTTTGAGTACCATAAGAAAAATTTCATATTACCTTTGAAATATATAAATATCCTCTTGACTGCTTATAAGTGTGTCTCTATTGGTTTTGCCTAAAATCTAGACACTATACCTATTGCCTACTTGATAGCAGGGCTTGATGTATTAGTAAACAATAGACTTTTAATCATAGATCTATGCAAGGTCTGATTGACTTCTGATGACTTATCTTCTTGACTCAAGTTTTAACTTGTTGTCATTAGAATACTTACTAATTTATAGTCTTCCATATCAAACTTATTAAACATTTCCTTAATGTACTTATGTTGAGAGATAAATATTCCCTTATCTGACTGAACTACTTTCAATCCAAGAAAAAATGATAGTTCTCCTAATATAAACATCTCAAATTCTTACTGCATTACTTTTGTGAGCTCCTTAGACATCTTTTCATAGTCACTACCAAAGATAATATCATAAAAATACATAAAGATAATTAATTTATGCTCACCTTTTGTTTTTATGAAAATGTTTCTATCAACAACACCTCTCTTTAAACCCCGATCAATCAAGTATTTGTCATGTCTTACATACAACATTCTAGGGGCTTGTTCTATCTCATATAATTCTTTCTTTAGTTTATAGACATAGTCCTTATTTCTTTATATAGATAAACCTTTACGTATATCTATATAAAAAATTTCTAAATTTCCATTGAGAAATGTATACTTTACATCCATCTGATATATCTTGAAATTCTTGAAACTAGCATATGCCAAAAATAGTCTTATGGCTTCTAGTCTTGCTACATGTATATAATTTAATTCAAAGTAAACACCTTCTACTTGATCATATCCTTTACATACTATCCTTGATTCGTTTCTTGTGACCTGACCATCTTCATTCAATTTGTTCCTAAAAATCCATTTGGTTCCAATGACACTCTTGTCCTTAGGTCTGGGAATAAGTTCCAAAATCTCATTTTTCTCAATCTTATTAAGCTCTTCCTCCATACTATTCACCTAATGCTTATCACTTCTAGATTCTAAAAAAAAATATTGGTTCTATACTTGAAAATAGATATAAGTTTACATTTTTTTATGTATTCATAAACCTTCTCCTAGTTTGCACTTGAGCATCAATATCACTAATGATTTAAATGTTTGCATGATTTTTTTGAATGAATCTGTAAGGTGCCCTTATATCTTCCCATTTTTATTCTTCTTGATTTTCTCCTACTACTTCTTCTTCTTCTAGTATTTTTTCTTCTTCATTTAGGTCAAGTTCCTCTACATGAACTCTTGGTTGTGATCTCACCTTCTTAGATCTAGTTTCATCCACTCTCACATCTATACTCTCCACAATCTTATGTAGTTGATTGTTATAGAATCAATATGCATAACTAACTAAAGAATATCTAAGTAATATTCCTTTATCATCCCTTGAATCAAATTTTCCTAGATCCTCTTAATCTCTCTTGATAAAACATATCATTCCAAACACTCTAAAGTGTTCCACTGAAGCTGGTCTACCTTTTTATAGTTTATAGGGGATCTTATTTTTATTTATTATAATTTAACCTTTTTTTAGAATGCATATTATTGTGTTTATAGCCTTTGTCCAAAATATATCATAAAATTTATACTCATTTAACATTATCTTGGCCATTTCTTGAATATTCATATTCTTCCTTTCTACCACACCATTCTATTATGGTGTCCTTACAGCCAAAAATTGTCTCTTGATTCCATGTTCCTTACAAAAGTCATCAAACTCATTTGACCAGAATCATCCTCCTCTATTAGATCTTAGACACTTGATTTTAATTCCATCTCATGCTAAACTAGAACCTTGAATGCCTTAAACTTATCTAGAGCCTCAAATTTATCCTTCAAGAAAGTAACCCAAGTTATTCTAGTGTAATAATCAATAAGAAGCATGAACTAACTTTCACCTTGGAAACTCTGAATTCTAGTTGGACCACATAGATTTGTATGAATCAAATCTAAAGGTTTTGTAGTTGAATATTATTTTGTATTTAACCTTCTTATCTATTTTTTATGTTATAATGCCTTACATAGGGTGTTTATAGGCTTAGTGATCTTAGGCATGTTCATAACTAATTGTTGTGTACTTATCTTTACTAAGTTATCAAAGTTTATATGTCCCATTATTTTGTTCCAAATTCAGCTCTCATATGCTTGACTCATAATACACCTATCCTTCTTGGTCTCATTCAAAACATATACATTATTTTTAGTCTTATCAACATCTGCTATCAATCTTCCTAAACTCACTTTTCTTATTTCACATCCTTTAGCATGAAAAGATAGAGTATATCCTTGATTGCACATTTGATTAACACTTAGAAAATTATGCTTCAATCCTTTTACATATAACACATTTTCAATTTTAGTTTTTCCCATTGTCAAGACTTAGTACTCCCTTCCAAACAATATTATCTATTATATTGTCTATAAATTTGACTATACCTTCAGTAATCTTATTCAAAGATATAAATTTATTCTTTTGACCTATCATATGGCTTGAACAATCACTATCAATATACCATTTCAATCTCTCATCTTGAATATGAAAATCATCTTGTGATAACATGGATTATTATTCCTTTGGACCATCATTTTCTTACTCATTTTTCAATATTTTCAAATGTTTTGACTTCTTATCAATTTGAACATCCACCTTTCTATTTTGACTAGGGGGTTTTGCATAACCCAATCTACATAATCCTATAATATGTCCAATTATATTATAGTTGTAACAAATCATATTAATTCTATTGATATTTGACCTTTGGATAAATGAATTTGATAATTCTTTTAGAAATCCATGACTATTCATATCATTTCTCCATGCATGATTATTTCTAGAATTTGATCTACAATCTACATCTCTATGACTCAACTAATTAAAATAAAAACATTAGCCATAAAGGGAATTCATTTACCTTATTGCATTTGTTTTCTTGATACGAAATGATCTTTGAATATTTTTAAAAGCTAGATTGATTTTTTGGTTATTTATGAAAGGAGTGATAATCTTCTTAACCTATCTTGACCTCTGACTATCAATCACAATCTCATTCATAAGAGCATCAACATATGTCTTTGGCATGATATTCTTCTCTTCCTTGATACTCTTATGGTCATCTATGTATCTAAGGCTTGTTTTGATGAGTGGTGACCTTTGACTGTTTAATATGTCATCAAATTTTCCATTTCTCTTTTCAAAATTTTGAATTTTTTTTAATTTGAATATAAAATGTTCCAAATCTAACTTTAATGAACCTATCTCAGATTTGTGATCATTGCACTCTCCTTCCTTGGACTTTAGACTTACATTTACTTCTTATAAATGAGTCTAGAGATTTTTGATGACCTCCTCAACTTCCTTAACACTCTTATTTATCTTAGTTTCCAAGATACATATCTGTTCTTCATGAATTTTGACTAGAGACTTTAACTTTTGGTTTTTATTTATCTAATTCTTCAATTCATTCAAAGCACTGATAAGTTATACCTCAATATCAACTTAATATTATTCTTCATCCACTTATTCATCATTTATCAATACTTTTTAATTTGAACTATTCCCATAGTCAACTTCAATGGCCATGAACAAAGCTTCATCACTTCTATGGTCTAAACTGCAGTCATCACTATCTAAGATATCTTTATCACTAACTTTAAAAGAGTTGTATTATTTATAATATATACTCTTTTTGTTATTGAATAAATTTTTATTAATTGTCACCTTGCTTGAAATTTTTCTTGCTCTTGTAATACGTGTTAGACTTATTACTCTCTTCACCATGTTTTTCATCATGATCTTCTTCCCTTTGAGGACACTTGGAAGCAGAATGACCAATCCTGACACAACTAAAACATTGAATGGTAGTTTGCCTTTGTACTTACCTAAACCTTTTCTCAATTTCCTCATAAATACAACTTTGGCTTTGTCTTCATCAACATCAGTGTCATTATCAATTTTAAACCTTTTGATTTGTGTTTTCTTTGTAACCTTGAAAGCTAATTCTTTTTGGGAAGATCTTCCATCATCAATCCTCATCTCATAGGTAGTAAGTATTTTGTGAAGCTCATCCATTTGTAACTTGTTTAAGTATTTTAGTTATTTAACTACTAACACTTTTTAGTCAAATATTAGGGTTAAGGATCTTAGAATATTTTAAACAAAAGTTGAATCATTAACCTTTTCTCCAAAACCTTTGATTATGTTGACTACTTCATCAATTCTATGAAGATATTTTGAAATATTATCTTCTTCCTTCATCTTTAGACCTTCAAAATATCTTCTATAGGTCTAAATATTTTCCAATTTTACCTTGGTGTCACCTTCATAGATGAGTTGTAACTTGTCCCAAATTGCCTTAGCTAACTCATAATGCATCACCTTGACAAACTCAAATTCTACCAGTCCACATGATATAGAATTCATAGCCTTTGATTTATTCTCACTTGATTTTTTTCCTACAGTGTCAATTGGAGGAGTTTGAGGGATAGTATACCCATCTACAATTGACTTCCGAATGTCAAACCTAAGAGCCATCAAAAGGGTCTTCATGTTAATTCTCCAAAATGCATAATTAGTTATAGTAAACAAAGGGGCCTTATTTGTTGAAAACCCTTCTTGTATTTTATGATTAGACATTGTGCTTCATATAATCTACCTTTCATTTATCAATCTTGATCTTAAAGGACCTATTCTGATACCAATTTTTGGAATCATAGCCACTGAGAGGAGATGAATTAGTGAGTTCTTAAAAATTTATTCTTATTTTTTAGTTCATTAGTCAAACATCGATGTAGAATCCATAGATCAATAAAACCACAACAAAAAACATAAAGACATAAAACATTATATAGGTGGGAAACCCTTAAAGGGAAGAAAACCCATAGTGATCACTACATGGATTACATGTCCTAAATTAGATATGTAATAAGTCAACAACATTATTAAGCACCAACTTAGTTTGAGTTACCAACCCTAAAAATTCAAGTAATAACTTGAAAAAAATATTCATCAAGCACCTACTTCCTAAGAAGCACCAAATCTTTGATTTGTAAACACCAATCTACAAGAGGTTTCAACCACCTTTACCAAGAACCAACTTATCTACTTTAGATCATCCACATTTCTCAATTGATTCTATCAATCAATGACGGTAAAATTATTCTCTCTCTACTTATCGATCTCAAATTCATTCTACTATTTTTTTGCTTATTAATATTAGATTTATTATGATCTATTTCCCTGCTCTTTATTTTTTAAGTCTCTATCCTCCTTACCTTCTCTAATCATATCTTTTATCTAATTTTGAATACTCTATGAATCATTTGATGATTTCATACTCACACCTCTCTAGCCACTTGTTCCTCAATAGACCTTTTCTCTTCTCCTTCATGAATTTATACATTCATCCTCTTAGTCCATTCATTCCTCAAAAGACCTCTACTATGCTCCTTATTGAATCATAATCCTCTATTTTTCATTCATCCAAAATATAATTTGATATTTATTATATATAAGATGTTCAACAACTTTTTGAAATTCATCCAAAAAAACTCAATAGTCAGTTGTATAATGATTTATTCTCTTCTGAAAACATAATTCATATTAGCTTATATAAAATCTCACTCACATAGGTTAATCTGAGTGAAATAAAGCTAGGATAGACCAAGTAATCATTAGAATGCATTTAGTGTTGGCTTGATGAAGTCTGTAATAGTCTTGATGTAATTCATAATAACTCAGATGTAGTTTGTAGTAAGCTTGATGTAGTTTATAGTAAACTTGATGTAGTCCATATCAAATTTGATGTAATCCATAACAAACCTAATATAGTCTGTAGTAGATTTGATCTAGTCTATAGAAAATATTATTATCCATATTCCTTAGATCACCTTCTTTCACATAGAACACATTATTCCTTGACATGAATGACTCTTATTAGTAGTAATTCCTTGACATTAATGACCATATTCATTACTAAATAACAAACACTTTGAAATTAATGACAACATCTCAACACTTTATGCATATGTGTGAAACATTTTCTCTATATTTGAATTTACCTTAGACTTCTTATGAATACAAGATTTTAGTATGGGATTCATGATTTGATAAGTATGTAGATGACATTATGTGATTATATATCACATCAGTCTTTTACACTTAGAAAACTTATACATTGGTTATTCCTCTTAGATCTACACATGCCTTGATTCCAAAAGCCTCACATCTACTCTATATTATGCCTCTTGGCTTATCTATTAGTTTTACCAACCTTATATTGATGGCATAGACATCCCATATTTCTTAGAATGCATAAAATGTACTTATCTTATAACTCTACATGTTCTAAGCCTATGCTTACTCTCCTTTTTCCTTCATGCTAATGTCTAGGATAGACATTAACATTGACAGTAATGTCCTACCCTAATGTAAGTGTCCAGTGCCCTAAAATCATCCAATTAAAAATGAAACATATTAAAATGGTTAGGCTAAGTGCTTTAATGCAAGTTATATCTTGATAGGATTGGTATAAATATAGTACCAACCCTCATTAATTCCTCACCAATAAATTATACTAAAAGAGAACTCAAGTTAGCAAAAGCTTTCCTATTTTACCTTATTTTGAAAATAGTAATAGGAAAAATCCAACTACAATTTTAAAGTACTAAAACATTAGGTATAAGGTCATATTTTCCAAGTTATAAGCTAGGTCATTATTATACTTGTTTTACACACATTATATGATTCACACACAAGCTAACACATAGGGGAGAAATACAGGAGTCTGAGGCTGACTTATGAAGTATTAGATATGTAGGCATCACCCTTTGATAGCATGGTCATTGTGGGTCAACTAAATAACATGTTCCCACAACCTATTTTCTCGAAGGTCATATTAAATATGGAAAGAAAGGGTTTTACCATTTCACCAAGAGTGACCATCCATGACCTAGATCTAAATGCACTAGAGGAAGGTAAAGCCAAACCCTGAAGTATCTAGGTGGTCACATCCTATTTTAATTGATATTTCATATAAGACACTATAATTAAATCTACATAGTAGCATCAATGCAACCATCCCAAGTTAATACAATTATCCAAATAACTAAAGACACCAAATCTTAAATTTGATGATTGATCTAGAATTATCCTCCTACTTACTTTCTAACTATACTAGATATAGATCTACATTAACATCAAAACCATCTAAGTAATCTCTTTTATGTCATTTTTATGTGTATCATAGTTGTACATTTCATTAATAACCTATCTTAGTTCAATAAATTAAGCATATGATACATCTAAGATTAGCATATTAACGGGCATATTTTATATCTAATATCTACCCTTGTGCCCTATCATTTCTATATCATTAACCCTATCTACCTAAGTAGGATTCTTTAATACAAATTAGGGTTTTAAACTAGTTAAGGTTTTAGATTATTGTACTTTTAAATTTTATATTAGTATTATTTTACATACAACTTAGGAGTAGCCCTAGATTGGGGGGTGTGTTTATTGAAAATATTGATTTTGTCCCCAACCCATCCAATATGTCCCAAACTAATGAGGGATCTCATGCCTTGGGTCATTATAATACCCATGTTGACAATGAAAAAAATCCTGATAGAGTTATCATAAAAGAAGGTTATGATAATGAAAATATGGAAACAAATGAAAATTACCAATTAGCTAATGACCAAGTACATACAATTGCAATGTTTCATGATCACATTTGATAAAATCTTAAAAATTATACTTGAAGCTAAAAATGCAAAAAAATAGTGGATACATCCCTCCCCTTGAATGAATTACAATTCAATACATCTAATGGGGGAATGGATTATGTGTTTCAACCTTTATTCCATGAAACTACTATTACTACATCTATTATCAACTTACCCATTTTTTAGCACAAATACCAATTTTAATGCCTATTACTACACAAAACATCTTTCAATCCCCTTTGGTGACTACTCAAATTGCTAATAAAAATATCACTAGGCCTACAGTTCAATCACTCCTTCAAGTCGTAAAGACTTTGTAGGACAAGTTTAAAAACATTAAACAAAAGGATTCAAAGTCTTCACATGCTATAGATTCACAAGATGTGTTTCATAACCATATTTTACTTGTTATCTCTTCACACCATTTGACAAATGGATTTGTTGCACCTAAGTTCACATTTTATGATGGCAAGGGTGATTTTGAACATCTTCAAACCTTTTATGCAACATACCTTGATTATGCTTTAAATGTTAAACTTTTGGCCAAATTATTTTCAAGGATCCTTAAGGAATATGCTTTAAGTTAGTTTTATAGCTTACGTCTCTAATATGGAAGCATTCAAACCTCTTGTAAATCATTTTTTGGCACATTTTTATATTAACATTATTGAAATGGTTTCCTATGTTTAAATTTCAAATCTCAAACAAGGAACCAATGAACTAATCAATGAATATGTCTTGAGATATAAGACAACGCTAGTTAAAATGACCAATCCTATGGTAGACAAAGATTTGAAAGAAAATTTCAAGAGAAGTTTGATTACTCCTTTACATGAGTCCATTTTTTTAATAAGTTTCAATACTTTGATGCTTATGCCATGTTGTATGGGATCATTAAAGGAATATTATGTCATTGAATAAGTTCAAGTATGTAGCAAACACACCAACTACATCTACATCTAGTACAAAAATTTACAATTAAATCAAGTTATAAGGTAAAACTTCATGAACCTAAAAATTACATAACTATCATGGTTAACACAATTGCATAATAGCCTAATTGGCTTATCATATCTAATACACTGAGGAGATAGTTTACACATTTACTCAAGCCTCCAAATTCATTAATCCCATGGTTACTAGAGTGTCATATTATATCTCTCCCTCCTTCTATAGAGGTTGATATAAATATATCTATACCCAAAGGATATGATTTAAATGTTTATTATGGCTATCACCAAAGCCCTAGGAATTCTCTAAACATATGTTTTACCCTAAAGCATAAGATACAAGACATCATAGATGACCAATAGACTACATTTGATGATCCTTAAAAATAATTAGGTTCAAAACCTAGTGATTAGAATAAATAAAAATATTTAAAATCCTTTACAAGACCATTCTAAGAAGGAACCAAAAGTCCAAATTGTAGATAATGCACATCCTCCTCTATAAAATTATGGGCACCCACTAGATGGCATTATTGGTACTTACACATGAGATATACCTCCTATGGTTTAAAAATCTACCATTTCATTTGATGATAGTGAAATTAAGGATGATGAATATAATATTCATTCTTTATTCATTTGAGCATACCTTGATAAAACCCTATACATAATGTTATGATTGATAATGGTCAAAGCAAAAATGTTTAAATCATGACACTAGTTATGTATTTTGGTTATACTCATCATGATTCACATCCCTCTACTAGATTAGTTGGATAATTAAGTGGGAACTCCCAAAATATTCTTAGTTAGATTGATATATCTTTACAGGTTAGTCCTACACATGTGAATACTTTCTTAGTTATACCTTATATAGGTGTATTTTAAATGTTATTGGGATGACCTTGGATACATACTCTTTTATAAGTACCTTATATAGTGCATGGGTGTGTTAAGTACATTCATGTCAATCAAGTAATTTTAGTTTTTGGTATTCCATATGAGCATCCTATGTAACAAGAGAAATTCATACCTAGGCAATTAATTATCAATCATCTTAAGGCTAATCCATTGCAAAAGGGTAAGAAATAATCAATATTATTTAGTAGATATCTATTACTTGAGAGACCCTTACATGAAAGGCAAATGGTGGGTTTCATAGAATCCTCATATTTTACACACCATATTTAGACATCTAGAGAACCTAAACATGTTCCTACTATTGTTAATCCAAAAAAACCATAAAGTACACAAAGATGGGTTCTAAGAACCGTTATTCCTTCTATTGGTACTTTATGACCCTAGAGTCCTATTATACATATTTTAAGCATCATTTACCTTATAATAATCGATATTTCACCTATACATGATCCTTAGTAGTACCACTAGTTTATTACACTAGGTTATTACTGGGGAGATACCTATGATCATCCTTTGGATGAGATCATAAGATGATATTGTCTCTCCCAAAAATACCAAAAAATATTAAAAACATTCAAAAATACAAAAACATTTTTGGCACCTACATGCTCTATTGTCTCCTTGCCATCTATGTGTTAGTTCTATGTTGAGGAATAACATATCATTTACTCCTACATACACATATATAGGCATAAATAGATACATGATAAACTTATGAGTGTTGGGTTTTCTATTTAGTCACATCATTAAGATGTTGGGGCATCCATCTTCTATGATCTTGATACACAAAGGTTATATAATTTGATAATCACTCTACATATGCAATTATACATGCCTATTATCCATAATTATATCTTGCACATGGTACTTAATTTTCTAACTTGATGTATTTTTGTAACACATTTGATCTATTAGATACTATGACATGTTTATGTCATTTGCTAATGTTTTTCCTTTACACATTTACTTGAGTGTTTTGTATGGCTATTATCTTTAATTTTTTGAGCATTTGAATATGATCTATTGTATGCATCCCCTATGCCTATGTTTAACTTCTTGGACATTTGAATATGTCATTGCCTTCTTAGAAATTTGAATATGTCATTACTTATTGTATGGAAATTTGAATATGTTATTCCTTATTTTTTTGGACATTTGACCAAGTCATGTCCATTTGATTTTATAGAATTTGAACATACCCTATAATGTCCCTTACTTAGGGGCTCCTTTTTCTAAGCAAAAGCTCTAATACCACTGTAATATCCCCGTTTCTCTTCAATTCTGAAACCTGATATTTTTCTGACTATTTCACTATATTTTACTTTTGCATGAAATAAGATACGATTTTTCAAGATGAATTCAAATAATAAATAAACCACAGTAAATCACTTAACTGGCAAATCAGTGCTCTTATTATTCTTTAGAATAATTACAATAATGAATCTCTAGCACGCATATAAAAGAATACAAATATCGTCTCAAAACCTGATCTTTTGCAAATCTGAAACGACTCTAATACATAAGATCTTTATCTGTGCAATATCTGAATCAATACCCTGAATCAAAAACTTAATAAAATAAATCCCTATAATACCTATGATAACTTCTATGTGAAGTTATCTCTCAAACCTGTAAACCTCTGTGATAACTTCTGTATGAAGCTATCTCTCAAATTGGCAATAGATCGGCTGATCTCTCACAACCTCTGAATTGCACACAATGAAGAGTTGATGTTCTTCAATGCAAATGGAATCTTGAAACCCTTGGCTCAGTCTTCACAGAAGAATTCTTAGCAAAACTCAATATCAATAATCAATCATAATTCATACTCTCTCCCATGAGAAACTCTTATACCCTTCCAAAGGTGTGCTTGCTAAAATTAGATTTCCTCAAATTAGAACTTGGGGTTCTAAAATTAGAATTCCTCAAATTAGAACTTGGGCTTCTTAAATTAGAATTTGGGTCTTAAAATTAGACCAATTAAATAATAATTAATAATTAATTAATATCTAATTTAAAATTAGACCAAATAATTAATTAATAATTAATTAACATCTAATTTAAAATTAGACCAAATAATTAGTATTTGATTAAATCAATCAAATATTAATATCTCCCTCAATACATGTCGGATCCTCAAACCCTCTGAAGCTGGTGAACCAGGGAGTGATTCTGCACATGACCATATCAAAACAAGGGTGCTCCGCTATATGTCAAATATCCCTAAATAATAGGAGCTCAGGCCCAATGTGTCTGAAATAACCTGAATGAGAGCCAACTATAGGAATTCTGTAAATCAAAGCCAAGCCAATCTCCATCATGACCCTCTATCCATCCAATCAGCCTACGAAGGTCGCATAATAGGCTAATCATCAAGCCTGTCAATGTCCACGAAAAAGGGGACATGACATACCCCTTGCTTGTGATTTCCATAGACCATTACTTTTTTATTTTCCTTTGATTTATATTATGTGTGTGTTTGTTTGATTTTTGAGCTTTTATTATTACTATCTAGATGTTTCCATGATCTTTATCATGCATCTTAGCCTACATGTGATCATATTGGTTCTATGTGCTTCAATGATACATTTACCTAGGCATGTTACTTCTCTATGATACATGGTTACATTTGTAGATTTTAAGTTATCTTACCATTTTGAAGTGTGGTAACTTATAGGTACTATTTTTACCTCACCTCAAATGGGGGCATATAAGTGGGATCATGCTTAGGAATCATGTCTTCCACACTTTGCATAGTTATCAAATTTAGTGGGGGCATTTCATATGGACATGGATTCCACACATTCATAGTTTTCATATCCATTGGGGGCATGATTTGGAATCATGGTCTCCACATTCATTCAGTGTGGTAATTATATCAATTCATAAATTTAATGGGCTCATATTTTGGAAGCATGTTATCCACACCTATTTAGTATTCAACATCTCTAGTTTATAGTGGGGGCATGTTTTGGAAACATGTCATCCACATTATTACTTGTATTAGTTTCATATTTCTCCATATATTCTAGGGTCATGCTTTGGAAGCATTTCTTCCACATTTACACAATTATCCTAACTATCTAAATCACATAGTTATATGATTCAAATTCACATTTATGACATAATTCTATACATGGTACCATTATTATAGACAATTTCAACATGATACATATCCAAGGTGCATATTTTATGTGACATGTGCCTAATATTTCAAAATCTAAACCAATCTCAGATTTTACAACTATTACATGTACTAATACCCCATATACTTTTACAGACTTTACCAAGCTAATATATTGCACTAGTTAGTTCACCTTTTGGTATGGTTGAGGTGATTAAATCACTAAATATTTCAATTTTTTTAGTTTGGACTTGATCATCTAAACTCACCAAGTTATAAGTGTCATTGGGTTACATAGTTGAGCCAACCTCAACTGCTAGGTGGTAACTCACTTTTACTCTAAGGTTGGAGGCATGTGAATTTCAATCTCTCTCTATCTCCTTGGATATATGAATTATAAATATTTATCTATATTTATCCCAATTTTAGTTTTTGAGCCTTATCATGATACATATTATCAAAAACAACTTACCAATATGCAAGGTGGTTACATCGACACAGGTGTACTCCTAAACTTTGATTTTTCAATTTCAATGTACTTTAATTACTTTTAAGCTAGATTATATGCAATGATTAAACACTATAACATTCTCTTATTTTTAGTTCAATCATCAAAAAATAACTAAAATTTAACTCAAACAAAGAATAAGTGTGTATAGACACTGACGTACTTATTCCTTTCCTTTAAACTAGTAATTTCATTACTAGATTAAAAGTAAGGAAATGTAGATGATATTTTATGATTATGTATCACCTCAATATTTTACACTTGGAAAGCTTAGACCTTGGTTATTCCTCTTAGTCTTACACATCCATTATTTTTTGAAGCCTTAGATATATTCTATCTTGATCCCCTTGGCCTATCTCTTAGTCAAATAAGACTTATATTGCCAACACAAACATCGTATCTTACCCAAAATGGTTAAAATGTAATTATATGACACCTAAACAAGTTTTTAACCTATGCTTACTCTCCTTCTCCTTGGAAACTAACATATATGATAGATAGTAGCATTGATGTTACTATCATTCCTTTAAGCAAGTGTCCAATACCATAAAATCATACAATTTTCAAATTAAATGTATTTTAATGGTTTCCCTAAGTGATTTAATATGATTTATCTCCTAATAAGATTGGTATAAATATAATATCAACCCTCATTCATTTTTCACCAAGTATTCAGATTAAAAGAGCACTCAAGAAGCACTCAATTTAGTAAAATCTTTCCTATTTTGATATAAATCAAAGAAACAACTTATCTGTAGTTCTAAAGTATGAAAGGATTAGGCTTAAGGTCATATTTTCCAAGCTATAGGTTAGGTCACTATTTTAGTTACTTTACACTCATTGCATGAATCACACATAAGTGAATACGTAGGGGAGAACTACATGAGTATGAATCCCTCTTCTAGAGTATTGGATATTTAGGAAATACCCTTTGATATCAAGGTCATTATGGGTTAGCTTTACATCATGTTCTCACTAGCCTTTTTTTCCCCAAGGTCACATTAAATATCAAAATCTACAATTTTTTTCATTTCACTAAGAGCGATAGTCCATGACCTAGATATGAATGCACCAAAGTGAAGGTGAATCCAATCCCAAAAGAATTTAGGTATTCACATCCTATTTTAGTTTATATTCTATATATGACACTAGTGTCAAACCTAGACATTAACATTGATACAATTATCTATCTAGAAGCACCAAAACTATAATCTGATGATTGATCTAGAATTGTCCCCCTACCTACTTTCTACCTATACTATATCTAGATATGCATCAAAAATAAAACCAACTAAATACTATATTTTATGTCATTTATATATCTATCATATTTATACTTTCCATTAATGGCCTATCTTAGTTTAATAAATTAAGCATATGGTGTATATTATTTTATCACATTAATTTGCCTATCATTTATATATCCTTAACCCTATCTATCTAAGCAATATTCCTTAGTACAAATTAGGTTTAAACAATGAATACAAATTTTTAGTAAGGGATTCCTTCTTGGGTAATCTAGTGGGATCATGTACTTATATCTAAGCATAGTTTAATAAATATAGTTAGTATGGTAATGACTTGAAAAGAAACCTAAAGTGCTAAAGTAGGAATCAATCAGTTGGAATGTTTTCTAATCAAGGTAAAATGAGGCCTTAACAAGTTATTAAACAATGTGGAAGTTTTTAATTTAAATTTGGATTAGTACAATAATAACCCTTTAATTAGATAGAGTTAGTACAATATATATCTAATTTTAAAATGTTTTAAATAATCATGCAGTATGATTCGACTATGATATTTTAGATAAGCAATTTTGACAAGTATAATGATGAAAACAAGAGGATAATAGAAACTTTGCTCATTTTTTATACTTCTATGGTATATGCAAGTTGAATAAATTTTTTTAATTTTTTTTATGATGATTCATATTTATCTTTCCTGGATCTTAAGGTTTGTGTTGAGCTAGGTTAGTACCATCAAGAATGTCAAAATTGTTAGTCTATCTTGACCCATTTGGTCAATCCTTAGTTTTGATAAAAAATAGGTTTTGAAACTTTCCTAGGTGATGTAGAAGCTTCAAAATTATTATTTTCCACTTATGTTTATGTGTACGTGTATCCATAATATCAAATCTTAGCTTCCTGCACAAGAGCTTAAAACATCAAATTGTGAGGGCGATACGATAATAGGATCAAGTTGGACTGACCTTGGTCAATACCCAATGAAAGATAAAGGACTTCACTACATTTCTAATGCCCTGAAGAGGGATCAAACTCAAATTTAGTTCTCCCACTGATGTATGTGTGTAAAATGGTGATATGTATATCTAGATTTTTCTACTCATAGCTTATCCTTGGTACAAACATGTAAATGTAACAATACTTTAGATATAACTCTAGTAATTTAGTATAATTAATGCATAAATTTTAATATTTCTTGAAATGTGTGAATTTATATCCTAAATTACATCTAAAAACTTTGTTTATGTAGGAAATTTTGGATAAATTTTGCCTACATATAAATCTTTGCCTGAATGGATCAGTGTTCTAGAAGTCTTAGTGTAGAGTGAGAAGCTGAGCAATGTTCTTGATAGAGTAAATGATCAAATGGCTTGGAATCAAGCCTATAATTATAAGTGAAGGGTTTGATTAGGTTATAATGGTTTTCATATCATTCAATGGAATGAGGGAGTTTGTCTAAGGTTTCAAAGGTTCATTCAATCCTTGGAAATTCTAACAATAATTCAAACACATGCCTAGAAGAACCATAACATCTTGGCATGTCTTGTAGAAATGAGCTAGTTAGTCTAGTTGTGAATTTAATAAGTATTCTTATAAATCCTCTCAATCCAAAATATCATATGGAAATGATGTATTTATTTCCAAGATCACCCTATATAAATTTGTTATCTTGATGAGTTCTTTATCTCAAGATACAAGCCTTCAAAATTGAACTTACAAATTGAAATATGCATAGGGACATCAAGTTTAAGCCATGGGAAGTAGATGTTTGGATTAAAATATTCCTAAAAATGAACATGAAGTTGACAAGTGTCAAGATTGTGAAAGCTTAGATCAGATCTAATGACATGTAGACAAAGATAGAGTTAGTGGGACTATGTAGATCAATGAAGTGTGTTCAATCATAAAAAGTGAGACTAATGATGAGAGAGAGGTCAATAATTTATTGGATTATATAGATTAATGTGATTCTACCAAGTGTCATGACCATGGAGAACCCCAAAAAAATCAATTGCATGCATTTATCCATGTAAAAATAAATCAATGACATGGAGAAAAGTTAAAGAGTTAACAAGCTCAATTTGAATACAAGGACACCATGTGGTGAAAGCATGAAACCAGACAAAGTTTGACTATAGGACCCATAGAAAAAATGTAGAGATGACAAGTGTCATAATCAAGGAATTGAGATCAAGGAATTGAGATCAAGATCAATGGTTGATATTAAAAGTTGACATTGAAAGACTTTGAATAGAGAATAAATGTGACCTAGGTCAAACTAGGGCAAGTATTTCAAATGGCATATGCCTCCATTAAATTTCAATGGATCAACATTAAAAATGAGACATATTTATATGTTCAATTTTGCCAATTCTAAATTTTTATCACACTAAGCTTAATTAGGACCTTTGGTCATAGATTTAGAACCTATTGACCCCATTTTCCAAAGTTGTAGGGTTACTTCATGGTTGTGTTCATTGCTCTTTCAGAAGAGATAACCTCATGTGTAGGGACTTCCTAATTTCCAAAAGCTTCATAGGTATAATAGTTTTGTTTAACCTAGTATAATTTATAAATAAGGTTGTATAGCCTATAGGTTTTCATTAACATGACAACTATAAGAAAACAAACAAATGTATTGATTTTCAATCTATAATAGACTTGTTCTTAGATATTAAATGGGGGTAGATATGTGATTAATGAAGAAGTGTCTTATCTTCCAAAATAGTCATTTCCTCAACAAGCAGGTACTTATAGCCACTCAAGGTAGATATAGTCATGGCTCTATTAGATCAAAAGATGTAAGAATTTCATCCTCATAAGCAAGTCAAGTGGAAGATGACGTAGAGTTCCAAGATGGAAATCTAGTGGTTGGATAAATTATTTAGGGAATTTAATACATTCTTGGGACCTAAAGGAGTATTTCATTTCTTAGTAAGATCATGACTCATCATCCTCGAAGAAAGCCATATCTTCTAGTATGTTTCTTAACTAATGAAAGATATCAAAGGCTATTGGGATAAATAAAATTTAATATTTCTATGATGGATTAGTCTTGATTGGGTAAAATATTATGTATCATTCATTAAAATATGGAAACTCATTTATGGATCTTTGATTATGTGGTCCCCCTCTCTCTCTCTTGTTTTCTCCTATAACTCCCATTCTTTCATATTTGTAAAAACTTCTCAATTTTTAGATATTAGTTAGAGAATTTTGAGAATCAAATAGACTCTCATTTGACTAGGATAAACCCTATCAAAATTTGTAATAACTACCTCTTAATGTAATAATATGATTTTTACCTATCTTTTACCTTTGACTATTGCTTAGTAAGTTTGTTCATGATGATCTTGTGAAAGAAATTATTCCTAAGCCATTATCCTTATACTTCCCTCTTTAAAAGTGTTTTCAAATTGTTTTTAAGTTTGGATTTGTGTTCTTTTACCATTTATGAATGATTAGTGTGAGTCTTAGAATTCCTCTTTACTTCATTTATTACATGGTGAGCCTAGTTCATGAAATACTTATGCAATTAGTTGGTTTGTGATATTGTGTGAGCTAACATTGTCTTATGTTGATCTAGTGTGGGTTTAATAAAGTGTGTGTCTCATTTAAATTTGGTTCATCACCTTGTTAGCTTTCCTAAGAGCTCATTTTCCCCCTTTCTACCCCTTTTCTAAGTAGTAACATTAATTTAGGTGATCCATCAAGAGGAATATAGCATTCTCTAGAGGTTAAAACTTGTTATAGGATACCCATAGCCTAATTTTATCCCAATATTTTAGCTTAATTGAGTAGAGCTTTAAAAACTCCCTCCAAGGGTGTAAATTAATCCTAAAACAATTTTTTGCACACCTGGTGGGACAATGTTTTTTAGAAGATTGGTCAAATTTTGATGTTGATTTGATCAATTTTTAGTATTTATAGCTTTTAAGCAACAACATATAGAAATTCTAAAGAAATTTCAACATTAAGGTGTAGAGAAATGACTACATATCATGCCAAAGGTGACTACAAGGTTAGCTTCTAAAGGTATTCTTTTTGAATTTGTTGAGTTTCCTTTAAATTTAGTTAAAAGGTTAAGATTTGCTAATACACATCCATATAAAGGGAAATTAATTATTAGGCCAATTTCAAAACCTACCTCTACAAAATGATCTTTGTTGAATACTTTTATAACTATGGTATCCTAGAGCTTTTCATTTTATGGCTTTTAATAGACAAAGTCTCGTAAACCTCCCTCAATATGATCCTATTCTAGAATAAGATCTTAAAAGTGTATCTTATTTTACTAGAGATAAATCTACAACCCCTCAAAAACACCTAATGGATGTAGCTAAATTTTACAATATTCATAATGTTAATGAAGAAAATGTAGCTATTAGGTTGTTAGCTATCTCTTTTAAAATTAAATCCTTAGACTGGTATATAAGCCTTAATTATAACTCTATCACATCATGGGACCAATTAAGAGATGCATTATGTAATATATTTGGAGATAGAAGTGACCATTTATTACTTGTAGAATAGCTAACCACAATAAAAATATCCCTTCATGAAGTTATGCAAGACTTCAATATGAGGTTTCAAAAGACATGGGATAGGCTTCTAGTCTCTGTTAGGCCTACCCCTAACTTTTATTTCCTTTACTATTTTAAATCTCTAAATAGTGACATTACAATAATGATCCAGTTTATGAGAGGAAACACACTACTAAATACATTTGAGGTGGCAATCAGAGTATAAAATTATCTAGTACAAGTTGATAGGCTTCAATCTAGACCACTAATGCCTATGTTCCCTGAGATTCAACCATCTCCTATTTATATTCCTCTACTTACTATCATCCCTCATATACCAAAACTTACTACCATACGAACATGAAAGCAAGAAAAGGCTTCCACTAGTCAATCTAGTAAGTCTTAAGAATACAAAAAAATTCAAGAGCTTAAGAGCATTTTTCAATCCTTGGGAAATGAGTTGGTGAATGTGAAAATGTAGTAGGACCAATTTAACATTCCTTATTAAGCTCCATATTAGCCTCAATATTAATCTTACCAATTAAATAGGCCACCCTACAAAGGTTAAGGTCAAGGCCAAGGCCAGGGATAGACTAACTATATTAGGCATAATCATTATAATCCAAATAATATGAGCACCTATAATACTTTGGTGCCTATCCAAATAATGTTGCTCAAGAAGCTAAAGGGACTATGCCTTGGAATCAGTCTTTTGATCAATCCATTATCCAAAACACTAACCTCAATCAAACATTTAATGAACAATGGCATCAGGTTGCTAACTATGGGTATAATCAAGATCTTATGGCTCAAAGTGAAAAAATACCTATAATTACAAAACCAAAAGATCCTTAACAAGTTTAGAGGCCTAATGAAGAACCAAGCCAATCGAGTGCTACAATGGTTAATTATGAAAAATAAGAATGTTATGCATCCAATCAATAGTCTAGTTTTATCCAATCTTACACCCTAGTTGCATCTAATATAAGGTTCAAAAGAAGAAACATGGATGGTAACTAGGAAATAGTGAAATATCTTCCTAACATTACTCCTTTACTATCAAGGCCAAAGGAACCTATTGTTATTCCAAAGATCCCAATAGCTCCAAAGGAAAAAAAACAAGAGACTACCTTTATATCAGAAAAATTACAACTTCAAAGTATAGTTGTGGCTCCCAAAGCACAATCAAATGTTGGTGGTTTTTCCATCAACATTATGCAACAAATGAAAAAATCAAATGTGAGTGTGCCAATGTGGGACATGCTCTCCATACCTAGATAGATGGATATCCTTCAAGAAGGATTATCAAATATCAAAAAAAGCCACAAAACAAAGAGAATGTGGTTCTCACTAAAGGAACAAATGAAGGGTATTCAAGTAAGATGATCAAGCCTCATCCTTTCTACATTTTTGTGACCATTGTTGAATCCATAGTGCATAATTGCCTATTAGATAGTGGGGCAAGTACCTTGGTAATGCCTAAATCTATATCTAATTAGATTGGTTTAAAGTATGATCCCCAATTTAAGGGAGTTTTGTAATTGGATGGATCTTCCACAAAACCATTTGGCATCATCAAAGACCTCAACTTGACCTTTCATGTTTTTCCTAGTGTTTTAGTGGCTCAAGATGTGTGGATTATAGGTGTTCTTCCTTGTTTTACACTCTGATTATCTAGAGAATCCACAACAAAGATTAGAGGCTACTTATCAATATATTGGTCATACATGTATTTTAGGACAAGGTATAGAACCAAGGTATCCATGAAAGTTGATCCATTTTCATAATTAATCATTAAACCTTATGGGATAGATAGTATGAACATCAATTGTACCATTCTTGATAAAGATAAATTCATAGTCGGTCAAGAGCTAAACACTCATCCTGAAGAGATAACTAATATGTTTTTGGATGAATTATGGAGTGACAATGAATTAATTGATCTTTTTTAAGGTGTTGAATAAATGTACATGGGTGTCTATTACTTGCATGAGAGGATTGATTCCATGTTGTCCCACACTAGGACACAAGAACATACCAATGGTTTATGGAAATTATTCTTTAATGGTTCAAGGATAAAACATGAATCAGGGGTTGGAGTAATGCTAGTGTTCCCTTCCAATGATAAATATTTCTCTTCTTACCTGTTTTAATTTAGTTTCTCTTTTAATTTAGTATAATATGAGGGTCTTTTACATGGCCTTTGATGGGCTAGTAAGAGAGGAATCAAGAAATCACAAGTGTTTGGAGATAGTGAATTAATAGTAAATCATGTCAAAGGTTAGAATATTACTAAGAAATTCTTGATGAAATATTACAAGCATAGCGTGTGGGACCTAATTGAGGATTTTGAGGCCTTCAACATCAAATCAGTGCCAAGGAACCAAAATTAGCATGTTGATAGGTTAGCAACTGTTTGAGCTTAATTTTACCTCCTAAATGAATTGAGAGAGTCTAGAGTGTAGCCACATGTTAAAGTGGTAGTAAGACCATTAATATAAGATATTGAAGCTCATTGGTAGGTCTTTGATAATGACCAATAGATTGCTTGTTTCTTGTAGTAAGAAGCAAAGTTTTCCTCATTAAACCAAGAAAAGTTTCAACATCAATATGAGGACAAATTATTCAATTAAAATCTGAAAAGGTTCCTTAAGGGTTGGTCACCCTAGAAGGTCTTTTCTATGAGGGATACCATATGAGGAGAGACAAAATAGTAATTTCAATTGATGAAGAGAACTATGAAAGAGTCCTTATCCTAAAATAAAATATTTTCAAGCTTGAAAAGGTAAGCACTAAGGCTAAAAATCATGATTTCATTGATCTTTATAGAGAATATGCAAACATATTTGATTGGGTGTATAGTGACCTAATATTTTTTGATCCCAAGATATCCAAACAAACTATAGAATTAGAAGCTAATGATAAGCCTATTAGAGAAAAGTAAAGGCCTATCAACCCAGAAATTTAAGAGCTTATGAAGAAAGAAGTGACTATATTAATTGAATCTAGGATCATATTTTACATAAAGAACTCCTCATGGGTAGCTAACTTGGTACCTATTAGAAAAAATAATGGGGAGATCAAGTTATGTGTTGACTTCAGAGATATGAATAGGGTCTCTTTGAAAGATCACTACCCCTTACCATCCATGGAACAACTTCTTCAGATAGTTGTAGGTTTAGAACACTTCTCTCTTTTGGATGGGTATTCAAGATATAATTAGGTGCTAGTAGGAGAAGAAGATCAATATAAGATTACCTTCACCATAAAGAGGGGCACATATACTTATCAAAGTATTTATTTTGGGTTGTCAAATTCTAGGGCTACTTTTCAAAAATTAATGGACATGGTTTTCCAAGGCTTGTTAAATTATATGGTGCTAGTCTACTTGGATGACATCATAATTTTCTATAAAAAGGATAGTGAACACTTAGATCATCTAAGGTTGATATTTTAAAGATGAAGAGAGTATGGGATCTCTTTAAATCCCAATAAATGTGTGTTTGATATCCATGAAGGCAAACTATTGGGACATATTGTCTCTAAATAGGGGTTAGCCATTAATCCTAATAGAATAAGTGAAATCTTGGAACTATCTTTTCCCAAACACAAGAAAGGACTCCATAGCTTCCTTGGGAAAATAAACTTTGTGAGAAGGTTTATACCTAGTTTTATAAACCTTGTCAAACCCATCACTGCCATGTTGAAGAAGAGCCAGGTTTTCACTTGGTCAAATGAAGGTAAAGTTGTATTTGAGGCTATTAAGAAGTACATTACCCAAGCACCCTCACTCATGAATCCTTATTTCTCAATGGATTTCATATTATATACCTTTGCCAATTTTGATATTATATCAGCTATGTTGATACGAAATGAGGGTGAAGGACTTGAGCAACCGATTAATTTTTTTAGTCAAGGTGTTGAAGGGTATGAGGTAAGATACATAGAAAAGTAGGTTATTTTATGTTTAAAAATATATAAAAAATTTATACCAATTATTTATAATAATAAGATTCATCTTATGGTGTCTCATTCTAGAGTGAGGGACTTTCTCCTCAACAAAGACTTGAATGAGAAGAGAGCTAGCTAGATTACCAAAGTTACAGAGTATAATGTAGAGATAAAAGTCATTAATCTAGTAAGAGGAAAAGCCTTATGTGAGAATATTTTTTATAACCCTCACGAAGATAAATAATTTGTTTTGGTGACACATGACAACTCATAAACAGATGCACCTCCACCTCATAATACTTGGCTCCAAGATATGTCACATTTGTTGATGATAGGTAAGTTCTCCTAAGGTATGGATAGAGAAAAGAGAAGGTATTTTAGACTTTAGTCCATACCTTATGATTTGGTTGATGAGGTTTTATTCATAAAGGACCTCAATGGAGTGTTTCTTATATGCATAGATGATAATCAAGTGACAAAGCTTCTGGATAAATTCCATGATGGGCCTATAGGAGGCCATTTTTCTCCAAGGAATATAACAAAAAAAGTGATGAGAGATGGTTATTAATAGCCTATAATTTTCAAAGACACCTATGCATGTGTTAGGAATTGTTAAAAGTGTGCTCTCTTTGCAAGAAAACAAAGATTGGAAACCCTTCCTCTCAACCCAATTCAAGTAGAGAAGACATTCATACAATGGGTTTTGGAATTTATAAGAAAGATTAATCCACCTTATATTGGAGGAAATAAATGGATGATCACTGCTATTAACTACTTCACTAGGTGGGTGGAATAAATTGCCTTAAAGGAAGATAATGAATTAGTAATGTTGGACTTCTATGATAACATAGTAACTAGGTTTAGTATCCTAGCTATAATAATATCATATAATGCCTTAGAATTTATTTTAAATAGAAAAAGTGAATGGGAAATTCATATATGCATCTACCTTATCACATACTCCAATTACTAACCCCAAGGTAATGGACTAGCAAAGTCCACAAACAAGAACTTGATAAGGATTATCAAGAGGACAGTAGAAGAGAATCAAAGAGTTTGGCATATAAATTTAAGAACAACCCTGTGGACTGATAGAGTGACTCCCAAATTTTCCATTATCAATTATCCATATGTCCTATTATATGGAAGGGAATCCAAATTTCCCATCTATCTTGAACTACCTACCTTGGAGTTAGCACATCAACTTGAGTTGATGAAGAGTGAACCTATGTATGTGAGGATGGCAGAGCTCATGGAACTTAAAGAAACTAGGGACCTTGAAATGAGGACATTAGAATCACATAAAGATCAAATAAAGAAGTAATTTGACAAGATATTCATATCAAGGGACTTCAAATAAGGGGACCTACTCATTAAATGACACTCAAATAAAGCCAAGCTATGAAACCATACCAAGTTTGATAGCTTATGAAATGGCCCTTAGTTGATTTGATCATGAAATAAACATAATGATTTTTATCTTTCCAAACTAGATGAAGAGGTATTACCTATCTCAGTCAGTAACATTCATTTAAAGCCTTGTTAGTATAAGAGTTTACATCCATTTTATATATTAGAGTAGATTTGCATGCTTTCCTCTAAGTGCTTTGAGCACATTTATTTCATTTCTTTATTTCCCATCCATAAGTGCCCTGGGAATAATTATTATTTTATTTCCTTTTGGTCCTTGTTGTTTCAAGAGAAATTTATGGAGAGGGTTAGCCTTGTATCATTTTTATGATCAACTGAAATAAAATACTTGAGACTCCATACCCAATAGATAGTTTAAGACTACTAGTCTCTTACATAGCAAGCATGAAATCCCAAGATGTCACCAAAAATGTTATCCAATTTTATCCTACATAAAAAACTTTGTATGAATTGATCAGTGTTATGGAAGCCCTAGTGTAGAGTGATAAGCTGAGTAGATTTCTTGATAGAGTAAATGATCAAATGGCATAGAAGTAGGTCTATAATTATAGGTGAAGGGTCTAATAAATTTATCATGGTATTCATAGAATTTATGGGCATGATTAATGTTTTAAAAGGTCTCAAAGGTTCATTCAAGACATGAAAAATTCCAACAATAGTTCAAACATTGGCTTAAAAGAACTAGATTATCTTAGCACATCTTGAAGAAATGAATAGGTTAGTCTAGTTATTCATTTTATACGTATGTTAAAGAAGTCTATAAGGCAAAAATATCATATGGAAATGATGTATTTAGTACTAAGATAACCCTATAAAAATTTGGTATCTTGATGAGTTTTTTATCTCAAGATACAAACCTTCAAAGTTGAACTTACATAATGAAAAATGCATGGGGATATCAAGTTTAAGCCATGAGAAGTAGCCATTTGGATTAAAATATTCTTGAGGATGACTGTGAAGCTAACAAGTGTTGATATCATAGAAGTTTAAATTAGATATAATGGTGCATGGGTAAAGATATAGTCAATGGGTACAGGTAAATCAATGGAGCTCAAGATCAATGACGAGTGAGAGGTCAACAAGTCAATAGATCCTAGATATGAATACAAAACTACCAAGTGTCATGACTAGGGATAACCACAAAAAAAAAGGAAAGCATTTACTCATGTATAAATAGATCATTGGTGTAGATAAAAGTCAAAGAGTTAATAAGCCTAGGTTAAATGTGAGGTCACCATGTGGTGCAAGCATGGAACTAGATAATCTGACTACAAGACCCATAGAAAAATATGAGAAGACAATAAGTGTCATGATCAAGGAACCAAGATCTAGATCAGTGGATGATATTAAAATTTGAATCTAGGATACTTCAAATGGAGAACAAATACAACCTAAATAAAACTAAGGCAAGTATTTCAAATGGCTTATGCCACCATTAATGTTTAATTGAGAACCATTAAACATGAGACATAGCTATATGGTTAGGTTTGTCAATGATAAAGTTTTATCACCATAAAAGCTAAGTCAAGACCTCTGGTCAAAGATTTAAAACCCATCAACCCCATTTTCCAAAGTTGTAAGATTATTTCATGGTTGTGTTTGTTTCTCTTTTAGAAGGGAGATCCTCATATGCAGGGACTTCTCAATTTCCATAAGGTTTAGAGGAATAATGGGTTTCTTTAAACCTAATATAGTTAAAAATAAGACTATATAACCTATAGGTTTTAATTGACATGATAACTATAGGAAAACCAAAAAATGAATTGGTTTTCAATATATAATAGACCTATGCTCAGTTACTAAAATGGGTAAGATATGTGATTAATGAAGAAGTGTCTTATATTCCAAAATAGTCATTTCCTAGACAAGTAGGTACCTATATCCACTCAAGATAGATATAGTCATGGCTCTGTTAGATCAAAAGATATGATGATTTTGTCTTCATAAGAAAGTCAAGTGGAAGATGGTGTAGAGTCCCAAGATTGAGATTTGGTAGTTTGAGAAAGTAGTTGGGGCATTTAGTATATTATCAAGACCTAAAAGATTGTTTCCTTTCTTAGCAAGATCATGAATCATCATCCTCAAATAAATCCTTGTCTTATAGTATGTTTCTCAGCCAATGAAAGAGCTTAAAGTCTATTAAGACAAATAAAATTTAATTTATCTGTGATGGATTAGTCTTGATTGGGTAAAATTTGGTGGAGTATTCATTGAAAGGTGATGACTCATTTATGGATCTCTAATTTAATATTCCCCCCCTCTCTCTCCCCCTCTCCCCTATATCTCCCATTCTTTCACATTTGTAAAAATTTCTCAATTTTTGGATATTAGTTAGATACTTTTTAGAATTAAAGAGACTCTTATTTGAATAGGCTAAACCTTGTCAAAATTTGTAAGAATTGCCTCTTGATGCAATAAGATGATTTTTACCTATCTCTTACCTTTTACCAGTGCTTAGTAGGTTTATATATGAAGATCTTGTGAAGTAGATCATTCCTAGGTGATTATCCTTCTAATTACCTCTTTTAAGGTGTTTTCAAGCTATTTACAAGTCTCGATTTGTGTTTTTTTTCCATTGATGAATGATTAGTACAAGTCTTAGAATTCCTCTTTGCTTTATTTATTTCATGGTGAGCCTAGTTCATGAAATACTTATGAAATTAGTTGGTTTGTGAGATTGTGTGAGCTAACATCATCTTATGTTGATCTAGTGTGTGTTTAACCAAGTGAGTGTCTCATTTAAATTTGGTGCATCACCTTTTTAGCTTTCCTAGGAGCACCTTTTTCCATTTTCTAACCCTTTTCTAAGTAGTATCATTAGTTTAGGTGGTCCACCAAGAGGAATCTAGCCTTCTTGGGAGGTTCAGCCTCACTATATGATACCCATAGCATGAGGTTGTCCCAATATTGTATCTTAGTTGGGGAGAGCCTAAAGAACTCTCGCCAAGGGTGAAAATTAAGCCTAAAATAGGAAACTCTTAGAATTTGAATTAAAAACTTAGTGGTGCATAGAATAGACCGAAAATAACTTAAAGTGGACTAAAATGAAACAATTAAAAAGGATAAACATGTTGAAATAAAGATTAAAAGAATAAGTTCAAAAGTGTAAAGAAGGGGTTAGGATATAGCATTTTTATTAAAACCCAACCTAGAAAAGGGTTTAGCGATCTCTATTTTTAAATGTGTCATTTTAAGTAAAGAGAAAGAGGAAAAGAAGTCAAAAATTTAGATAAAATAATAAATTAAAAGTGGAAAACATAAGATAAATGTGCCATATAAGTGTTTAATTTTTAGCTAAGATCTATATATAAAGTAATTAAAATAAATAAGCAATGTACCAATTTTGGGTGTCTATAAGAAGAGGGAGAGTAAATGAAAGGGGATTATGTCAAATATGAAAGTGAAATTTTATGTAACTAATTTGAGGGAATAATAAAATAATTTTTTAATACTTACAATAGGGCTATATTTTTTTCTAGATTAAAGGGTTTACCTTATTTAATCCTAATAATGATGCCATATATATATTATTGTCTCTTCTTACTCATGTATTTATTTTTTAATACTTATTTTTTATTGAAATAATAAAAAAAATTATTAATATTATGTAAATGGTGTTTTCCTTTGGGTATATGAATTGATAATACATATATATTGTGTTTATTTTCACACTCTCTTTTATTCATTGGAATAGTGTATATTTATTATGAATTCTCTAAATATTTTAGAATAATTGTTTTTAGTTATGAACCCAAAATAAAATAATCTACTAATTCATTTAGGTTAGAGATCACTAGTTTTAGTTAACACTCCTCTCTTTCCATGTGAATGAAGATGATAAAAAATAATCCATCTCATTTTTTTAATTACCAAAAAGGGGGGTTGTTACAAATCATTTGTGGCTATATGATATATTTCTTATGCCCTATTTTGGTATAATTATGTAAAAATATAGACCTTTAAAATCAAAATTTTGTTACACCTATAACATTCATATGGATATATGTGGGATAGACTCTGGATCAATTTTCATTTGTAATTGCATTCATCAGTTAGTTATTGCTTTAGGATGACTTACTTAATATCTAAGGGTGGAGTTAATGGGTATGAATCTACTTATTATTTATATATAGAGAGATGAGTGTGGCTCACACAAATCATCATATTAATGAATTCCATTTTTATTGTAAGGTTGTGGAGGTTTCTTCCTCGAGTTGGATTATCCATTCATATATTTTTCTATATTTTAATTATATTTTGATTTATTACTTTAATTGTGAAGTAATTTCATTACAAGTGGTATCGGAGCTTCGATTTTGGAAAAGAATTTTGTTCCCTCTATATCTTGTAAACCATTGAGATTTTTTATACAATTTTTTAACTAGATTTGGACATCATATAAAGCATCCATGGTAAACTTTTTGAGATTTGAGGATTAGTTTAAAGGAATTATCAGTTTTTAATATTTTTCATAAAATCATTCTACATTTCACAATTTATGGATTTTTTTATTTTCTTACATTTTAAGAAATATTGAAGAAATTTAGCATATTTTCATTCTTAGTGTTTTCTGATAAGATACCAATATCATTGAAAAGGTACTTGGCTAAAGTTGGGTCAAAGGTGAAAATCAGGGTTGACATTGTCTAATCTTATTATGATAGGACAACAAAATAAGGATAAAATAAAGAATTATGAAACTCCAAGTAAAAATACAATAAAAGAGGAGATAATCTTAGAAATACAAATTTATGCATCTTCTACTCTAGTGTTTTCTTTGGTGGATCATAAGGTGAGCCAGATTGAGTATGATCTTTGTGGCCTATAATATGAGATAATAAGTAAGGTATATTAGATAAATTAATTGTTGGATGATATCATGCAAAAACTCATTCCAAATTTGAATGTTCATTAACATTCTTAAAACTAGCTTCAAATAATTGTTACTCAGCCTAATCAGGGTGGATCTTTGTGTCAAATTATTACACAACCCAACCAGGGTGGATCTTTTAGTCAATGTAATATAAATATAAATACACCACATTTAAGTAACATGAATCCAAAATTATAAATGTTAAATTTCAATGGTAAGGATCTGATCACATGGATCAATTGAATGGATAGTTTTTGATGTAGATTAGATCTCATGCAGAAAAAGGGTGATATTTGGCATCCTTGTATCTAGATCCAAATCATTTACTTTAGTATAGATGGATTTTCACCTAAAATAAAAATAAGGGTGTTATTTTCACTTGGTCAATATTCACAAATGAGCTATAGATGCACTATCATAATAGTGTAACAGAAAACTACTTAAGTTAATTAGCAAAGCTATGACAAATAGGGATATTCAGTGATTATATTGATTAATTATATAACTTGTCCTTATGTGTGGATGACATCTAAAATGAAAACATAAATGATATATTCTTGGTTGGTCTCAAGGGTACAATCCACATATATGTTTGCATGTTTAATCAAAGTTATGTATTCAAAACCATGGTATTTTCACACTTAGAATAGGAAATAGATATAGTAAAAAAAGGGATTTCACTAATAAAAAATATATCATGGGTCCAACACAATCATTCTCTTATCCAATAAGATTTACCCCTCACCAAATTGAAGAGAAATAAGCAAAAGTGTTATGTTTTAATTATGATAGAAAATGGAACAAAGATCCATAAATGTGTTGAAAATAAATTATTCTACATTGAAGGGGATAATGAGGAAAAATAAAATTATGAATCATCTGGTGAAGAAGAAGAATAAATTCATATATTAAAATTTGAAATTCCTAACCAACTATTGCATGCTATGTACTTTCAGATATTAACACTCTATAAACCCTCAAAGTTATGGGTTACCTCTAGAAACAAAATGTGATTATGTTGATTGAATAAGGGAGTACACATAATTTCATTAATAATAAGTTGGTGGTATTCCTAAATTATTTAATTTTCTTAACTCTAGAATCTCAATTCATGATCACATATGGGGGCATAGTCAATTATTCAAAGAAATGCCATAGTACCAAATTGGCAATGGGAGACAATTATATTGATTCCCCTTTGTTTTTTATTCCCATAGGTGGAGTAGATAGTGTTTTAGGAGTCTAATGGCTCACAACCTTGGGAAAAATAGAGATAAGTTTCCAATAAATCTTCATGGAATTTCATTCTAAAGGAATGAAATTTGAACTATGGGGACTATGGGAAAATATCAATAGTTAGTTAATTCTCATCAAATACAAAAGATTATTCAAAAATGGGTTAAAGGATTTATTGCATGGTTGTGTTCCATATAAGTTTAACCAATAAATATATATACCCATCTTGATCTATAAAGGATTGTTGATTACCATTAAACCATTTTTTAAGAGATGCCAAAATGACTAATAGTAATAAGAGATCATGATCATGTCATTAAACTTATCCTTGGTAGTCAACCACAAAACATTAGATGCTTTATATATCCATATACCTAGAAGTGTGAGATTAAAATATGGTACAAGAGATGTTATATACTAGTACCACTAGACATAGCCAAAGTGCATACTCATCCCTAGTGGTCATGGTATGTAAGAAGGATGATAATTGAAGGATATACATAAATTATATAGAACTAAAAAAATGTACCATCAAAGATAAGTTCCCTATCCTAGTAATTGATGATTTATTGGATGAATTACATGGTATTGTCTACTTTAGAAAACTAGATATTTATTCTGGTTACCATCAAATTAGATCAAGGATGAGGATAACCATATGATAACTTTTATAACTCATGAAGGCCATTATGTGTTTTTGGTAATGCCTTTTGGTCTCAAAAATTCACCATATACATTTTAGAGTTTGATGAACATTATTTTTAGTATATTTTTTCAAAAAATGTATTGGTATTATTTTATGACATCAAAATATATAGTAAGACTTGGTAAGAACATTTATAGCATGTGAACAAGGCATTGATACTTCTAGAAAAGCATCAGTTGTATGCAAAACATTTCAAGTGTTATTTTGGACTAAAAGAGGTGGAATACTTGGGTTACATTATTTAACATGAAGGATTCAAAGTAGACCCTTAAAATATCAAAGCTACAATGAGTTTTAGGTTCCAAAATTTGACAATAACCTCCTAGGTCTTTTGGGGTTAATAGGATATTATCACCAATTTATGAAAAATTATGGTAGCATAGTAATCCCATAAAAAAATTTGTTAAAAATTAATATTTTAACTAGAATGAAAAATCCACCAAGGCCTTTGAGAAGCTAAAAAAGTCCATGTGTGCCACTCTAGTTTTGGATAATCCATAAGTTTTAAATATTTTAATTATTGAATGTGATGCATTAAGATCTAGAATTGGGGACACACTCATGCAAGAAGGAAGACCCATTTCACTTGAGATTAGTCATCAACTCAAAGGTTAAGAATCTTTTAAAAACAATCTATGAGAAGGAGATGATGGCCATTATTCATGCATTCAAATGATGGATACCTTATCTAATGGGTCAACACTTTAAGTTAAATATTGATCATGATAGTCTCAAAAAAAATTGAAACAATAATTGTCATTAGAATAAAAATAAAAATGTTTAACTAAAATTTTTGGATATGACTTTGAAATAATCTACAAGAAAGGAAAATATAATGTTTTATCAGATGCACTATCTAGGAGGGATGAATCCACTGAGACATTGGTATGTGTAATGATTATTTTACAAGTAGCTTAGGTGGATGAGACACAATCTAAATTATAAAATGACTTGGATACATAGGCTTTGATTCAAGATCTCCAATAATATTCTAGTGCCTCAAACAAATTTGAGTGGAAATGAAATGCCTTTTGGTATAAATATTAGTTATACCTATGCGATAATTCTTCCCCCAAACACAATATGGTTATAGAGTTTCATGCATCTCCAATTAGAGGGTATTCTATATTTTTTTAAACTTTATCATCAAATCAAGAAGGATTTTTTTTGGAAGGACTCAAGGTGGATATATATATATATATATATATATATATATATATATATATATATATATATATATATATATATATATATTTTTGGGTGAATGCATGGTGTGCCAAAAAAATAAGGGTGAAACCATTAATATTACAAGTCTTACATAACTTTTATCCATTCCTAACCAGTGGTGGGAGGAGATATCTATGGATTTTATAATAGTTTTACCTAAGTTAAAAGATAAAAATGTCATCATGGTGATAATATGTAGGCTCAAAAAATATGCACACTTTTTTCCTTATCATATTAATTTACAACTAGTATCATGGCTACTTATTTTATGGATACAGTTCAAAAAGCAAATGGTACCCCTAATATCATCATGAGTAATAGTGACCCAATTTTAAAAGTCAATTCTAGACTAATTTAATTTCATGTTTTGGTACTCAATTGGCTCATAATTAATCCCATCATCCTCAATATTATGGGAAAACAAAGGTGGTCAAAAAATTCCCAAAGGCTTATCTTTGTTATTTCACATTGGATAAACAAGAAAAATGGGTTTATTGGCTACCACTATATGAATGGTGGTATAACACTTCCTTCCATATCTATTTTACAATGTCTCAATTTATGGCACTATATGGGTACTAACCAATCTCTATTACCTCATCCTTGAAATTATAGACAAAGTTTCATGTTATTAATAACACATTCAACACAAACAAGAAGTTCTCACTAGTCTTAGAGATAATTTAACCATGGCACATAATCGAATGAATAAAAAAGTAGATCAACATTGTAGTGAGAGGTATTTCAAAGTGGGTGATTGGGTATTTGTACATCTACATCCATATAAGTAATTATCCCTAAATTTTACAAAAAAAAAAAAGATTAAAAAAATATCTCCTAAGTATTATGGTCCTTATCTCCTTAAGAAGATTGACAATATTGCATACAAGTTAGAGTTGCCCCAATCTACTCACATACATCCAATATTTCATATTTTTCACTTAAATAAGGTAATTGGACATATAATATTTGCACATTTTGAGTTACCTAAATTATATGAGGAAGGTTAGGTCATTATCAAACATGAGAATATACTTCAGACATGCACTAAATAGTAGTAGACAAGGGAGATTACAGAGTATTTGATCATTTGAAAGAATATGCCTAGTGAAGATGAAACAAGAGAGGATAACATTTTTCTCCAAAAATATTCAAAGTTTTTAAACATCAATGGAAACATTATTTTGAATGGAGGGGACATGTTACACCATTAACCTATAACATCCATAGGGATATATGTGGGCTAACCTATTTCTCACTCTTCATTTTTAATTGCATTCATTAGATAGTTATTGATTTAGGCTGACTTATTTAAGATCTAGGGGTGGGATGAGTGGTTGTGACTCTACTTATGATTTATATATATGGGGATGAATTTATCTCACTTAGTCATTAGATTCATGAATTACATTCTTATTGTAGGGTTTTGGAGGTTTCCCCATTGAAGTGGCTTGTCATATATTCATATATTCTATTAATTTTAGCTATATTATAATCTAATGCTTTAATTGTAAAGTAATTTCATTAAAAATTCTCAAAGAGAATAAATAGACTATTAATAATGCACCTAAGACTTATGGAATGCCTTGATACTTTTTATTACTTCTCGTTGAAATTACTTAGAAATATGTGTATATATATCATTCTAAAATTAAAATTAAGGACCTATTAGCCCATAATCAAAGATGTGAAGAGAGGGTAAAATGACAAACTTAACTCCACGTAACAAGAAAAAGATGAATAAGGGTAAAAGGTCTAACATAGATGACCATAATTGATGATAGCCAATTGTGGTCTGAATAGAGTCAATGACTACCAATTATGGTCAAAAAATATGAACAATAGAGGAAGAGTAAATATGTAAATCTTCAGGCATACAAAAAAATTAGGATATTGAAACATAAAGGGAAATATGGGGCCAAATTTTCTAAAAAACCATTAAATTAGGAATTTATATCCCTTGTCTAATGTAAATCACTTAGAATTATGAGATCATATTGTATAGAGAGTGCTGAATTTAACATCATAAGTACATCATTATAAATGATTCAAATTAGATGAAGGAGATAACTTCATTAATTCATGGATTTATTAGAAGGTGTAAGACCCAGTTTCTATCTTTCTTATTTATTTGTGTTTAGTATATTATTACACTAAAGTCATGTTGTTTAATAATATGTATATTTATAGATTTATAGTTATTAATATGATATTATGATCTAATATGATTATTTTTATGATTTTATATATGCATTATGTGTTTTTATGTGTTACTTTATATTTTTTTAAGTTTATTTATTTTGAAAATCCTAGGATAGAGAAATTATGTGTGCATTATGTGTAGGAGTATAAGTGGCCGAAAAAGGGATCTTGGACTAAATTATTCATGGATTTTACCATTCATTAGAAGTAATATATACTAAAAATGGTATTCAATACTTGAAAATGACAAGTTTGACATACATTTACCATGCATGACTTGAGCATTCAAACAAGTTCCTAATTCACCATCCTCTCACATTTTCATGATATATTATGAATCAATTCTTCAATTTTGATGATATAAACCTACATTAATCTCATTGCATATTTTAAAATTAATAAATATCATATATAGACATCTTCATACTCTCAGTTTAGTCTAATTATACACATGTGAGTTCCATCAGGTTGGTCAATACTAACAGTTGATGCAAATTAGTTTATTTAAAATTGACCTAATATGAGCAATAACTATTTTATAAAATTAAACCCATCCATAGGGTCAACCAATAACTATAGTTTGTTGGTATAAATAGGATTTATTCAATTGGATCCATATATAAATAAAGTAATTCTTCATTCAAAACAAATCTAGCACTTATCTGTGATACATCTATAGACTATTGCATACTAAGAAAATATATCCTATTATTACCAATTTTCATACCTATCACTAAGATAAATCATAAGCTAGGTTTGAATTATTCAAAATCTAGGTTAAATTAATTATTTTCAATTACCAAATCTAATCATTAGATATATACACATATCAAAGGAACCCAATTCCATAATCACACTAGGTGGAAGAACGATGTCTAGATTGATTTCCCTCCTTAGAGTATTGGATATGTATAAAGTGGCCAATAATTACAGTAGGGTGAGTTGTGTTAGCTCAACCCATTACTCTTCCCCCATTTTTATAGGTATTTATCCCTTAAAAAAACATATAGGGTTTCAAGGAAAAGGGGATTTATTTCTAAATTTGTGCATGTCTCTAGGGTTTGGGATCACAAACATAGAGTATCTAATGATAGTCACAGGTGACTATATAGTCATTTTTTTTCTTATTCTATGTAGGTCATTATTGATTGATGATAATAAAAAAAATCCTACAAAACTAACCTAATACAAGCAATAGATTAGTTCATAAACAAATCAAACTAAAGGAGTGACTATCCCTAATTTCATCTTCTAAAACATAGTCACATTCAAATAATCAACTATAAAAGTTTTGTATCATGACATCCTTAGTACTTTCCATATTTAGCATATTCCCTTGTCAAATTAGAAGAATCATTATCAATAACTTACATTAAAATATGTTTGAATACCATATCTATTGATCTAAATTATATTTCAAATTTATATATTAATTTTATTTATCTAACCTATTAATAAAACTAGGGTAAAACAAATACGTAGTATTCGTAGTTGAAACCCATCTAGTTTCAATCCATAAATGTGTTTGAATTGCTTATTTGAATTTTGGTAATTTTAGGCCAACTAACACTATTCATACCTCTTTACCCATGCTTACAAGTTTTTTAGGAAGTATTAAATGTTAATAACAATTCAAAATGATGTAACCACTTGTAAACCTTGAATGGAACTATAAATCCAACATTGAAGAGTCATATAAGTGGTTTTTTGATATTTTGTTTTGAAACTAGAGCATTTTGACTAAAATGGATGTAAATAAATTATTTTAGGATTCCAAAGAGTCTTTTAGGATATAAATTTTATCATTACTATCATTATAAGGGGGGGAATATTTATTGTGTGATAGAACCATATTTTCTTTAATTCCATGTAATAAAGAGCATGTGCCTTGTAAGAGGAGTAAAAGTTAGAGAAGACATTTTGTGAGAGGCAAATGAATGGTAAATGACTAGTGTCACTCTCCCATTGGTTAATGATTGATTCCTCTCTATATATAATTTAATAATAATCCATCCTCTTACATAATAATTTTCATTTTGAAAATGGAGTTATAAATCAAGCATGGTGATACGAAGAGGAAACATTGGGAGTGAATGTTAGCTGAAAGACAATCCTTATAAGAAGTGTTATTAAAAATCAATAGAAAACTTGAGGTAATAATTCTAGGGATACCTCCTTTGTCAAGTTTTTTATTTTAAAAATAATCTCTTGTTATCATCCTTGAAATATTACAAATGTTTTATGGATTGACACGGACTTTAGTGTACAATCCTCTATTTTCATGTATGTGTTTTGGGCCTAAGGCCACTTATTTTTATAGATAATTTAAATATGTTTGGGAATATTTTTATTCCATTTTAGTTTTATGTTTTGACTATCATTTTTGATCATTTAAAATATAAATTTGTGTTTCTACATGGGCTTTGTTTATTATGATAGGATGGGAAATGGTAATTGATTTTCCCCAATATGTCCTTCACTCATTACTTGGAAGTTATTAGTAAAAATTTGTCCAATAGGGTTTATATATCCTTATTGAAATTTATTAGATTGTGTCCAATCAAAAATCCTTTTTTTAGGATGTATGTTTTTGGGCATACATATAAGTGGTGTTCCCTAGTTCATGGGATGAGGTACTAAACTAGAGGAATTATCTAGTCTAATTTCCATTTAAAATGAAAAAATTATCATTTATAATTAAGAAAACTTGTCTAGTAACCTAGATGACCAATGACTGAAGAAATTGGATTAGGGTGTCTAGGGTAGTCACCTAATGATGGTAATAGGATGGGAGGTAGCCCCTCCTTTCCTAGACTTTAAAGTTATATATGTGGAGCTAGTATATTATTTATAGCATGAAATTATTTGAAAAAAATATAATATTTTATCTTGGGTTGTTTGGGGTCCTTGTAACACTTTAAAAATCATTTAATAACCTTATACTTTTTTTATTATGTGAGGAACTAGAATAAATTTGTAATCATCATTTGATTTAAGTGTGAATATTTTACTAATTTTACACCCTATTGAAAGAAAAATGAAATAAATTATGAAACAAAAATAAAGGATTAATTTATGAAAATGAAAGTGTATTTATGTTATTGACATCTCAATATAAATTTCTTATTATGTAGAATAGAAGACTAGTTAGTAGATTGCTTTGAAAGTTTATAAAATCCCTTGTTTATCCTAAAGCCTTAAAAATATTATTTGGGTGTTGTCATTTTTATGCATTAAAAATTATAGATAAATATTTGTAGTATAATTTATTCAAAATCTATAATCCAGGATGAATTTTTAGAATTTTTGGGAATAATTTTAGGAGATACAAAATGAAATATGTGATTTTTTTAAAGTTAAACTTGTCCAATTTATTTTATTACTTAAGGAAAAAAACCCTTTTAAAGTGACTTTAGTTTGATGAAGTGGGTAATTAGTATAAGTTTTGGTTTAATGCTTATGTGGGTGGTTGGAATTTTAATTCCACTACTAATTTTTTAAAGACTATGATTATTTATTATTATAAAGTTTCTTTGATATCATTTAGTTATTTTTTACTATCATGTGTATTATTTATTGTAGGATATGGCCTTGGAATATTTATTTCCCTACGACCTAGAACTTATTGGTTTATTTAAGGGCATGATGTGGCCTAGGGGTGGGATGATCCTTAAGGGTACTCCTATAAAAATTGATGCCTTTCACACCATTTACTTTTTGAGGCAAAATTTATAAAATAAAAATTCATATTTGGTATAAACCCTAGATGTTGGATCTTGACATTGTTTGGTCCATTATCGACATATAGTGGCCCTTAAGAGACCCTTTAAAATTTTGCATCCTCTTATGCATGGAATACAAATATTTTACTTAATTTTAACATTAAATGTTTGCTTTTGTGAAAATTTTGGATAGCTATTAATGGAATAAATATCTTGAAACTCCATTCACATTTACACTTCCTTTAATAGTTAAGAACCTATTCTAGGCTATATGTGAAGCCTGAGTTTTCTAAACATATGATTAGAAATAGAAAACATAATATAACTTAGTTTCTTACCTTATTAGATTTTGAGCTTTGATTAGCCATTAATGGGTGTTGAATGTCTTGAGGACACATAAATATTTTTCACCAAATCAACAAGGAATATAAAGGGAGGTCCCAAGGGGACCCCATGCTTCCCTATTTTTTTTTTACAATTAAAGATATAACCTCAACTCAACATTTTGGTTTTAGGACCTTGAGACAACCACTAATGGCTATAATGTAAGATTCCCACCTAAACACCTTTTATTTATGTGTGGGAGCTTGGAATGTTATTGACATGTGTCATGAGAGACATTGCACTGAGAATTCATTGAATGTTGTTTTTAAACTAATGAATATTGATTTGGATACCTTCTCAGAATGCATGTTTCTACATGTGGCCTCACTAAGGGTGGAGGGCTAGGGTCCTGAGGTGTAAACAAGAAGGATTATAAAATTATCCTTCCCTCATATTTTCATGAATTTTTAAATTTCATAATAACACCCCCAATCATGCTCTTATATGTGATTAGAGGTAAACCAAAAATATGTATAGTAAAAAATTCAAAATAAAGATACTGACTCCATATCCCAATGGATAAGGCTTAGTGAACCCATTCATAATTATAATCAGAGATAAATCTACAAGTGGATTTGTGCATAATTAATTTTGAAAAATAGGTGTTCATCATGTTCAGTATTCATTTCATCGATGTTCATTACATTCATTGCTCATTGGATTTGAGCTTAGCAATTTTAATTTTTGGAATATAATGAGACACGGTGCTTGTTTTTCTTCATCAAAATACATTTCCAACACATTAAATGAGATCCAAAAAAGAGTTATAATGTGAAAGATATATATAGGGGAAACTTGGACCCTACATTTTTGTTGTCTTAACTTTGACCTATTTTTGTAGATACATCCTTTTACTCTACTTCTGGACCTCAAAGTTCCTCAAGAAAATATATTGGGTTTGAGACCATGAGACCTTAATATAAAAATGTTCCTCATAAAATAACTTTACAATGCATTGAAAGAGAGTGAAAATGGATTTTAGATGAAAAATTTAAGGATAGGGGAACTTGGACCCTACTTTGTAACTATCATAACTTTGACATTGCTTTCACAGCTACCTCCTTTTGCACTACTTCTAGAATCAAAGTTCCTCAATAAACTTTATTAGGTTTGGGACCATAAGTCCTTAAGAAAAAATGTTCCTCATAAAAATACCTTTTTAATTAATCAAATTAGATCTAAAATGGTGTTTGGAGGCAAAATTTATGGATAGTGGGAACTTAGACCTACTTTATAATTATCAAAACTTTGCCTTACTTTTGTAGCTACCTCCTTTTGTACTACTTTTGGAACTCAAAGTTTGTCAAGAAAATCTATTAGGTTTGGGACCATGAGTCCTTAAGATCAAATATTCCTTATAAAAATAACTTTATATTTCATTTAATGAGAGCCAAAATGTATTTTAGATGTAAAATTTATTGACGTAGGGAATTTAGACTCTACTTTATAGTTGTCATAACTTTGACTTATTTTTGTAGCTAACTACTTTTGGACCCCAAAGTTCTTCAAGAAAACCTATTAGGTTTGGCACCATGAGTCCTTAATAAAAAAATGTTATTCATAAAAATACTTTCTAATGCATTGAACTAGATCCAAAATAGATTTTGGATATGAAATTTATGGATAAGGGGAACTTAGAATCTACTTTGTAGTTGTCATAACTTTGACCTAAGTTCCTAGCTACCTCCCTTTGCACTACTTTTAGACCTTAAAGTTACTCAAGAAAATATATTAGGTTTGGGACCATTAGTCCTTAAAATAAAATTTTCCTCATCAAAATTCCTTTTCAATTCATCTAATGAGATCCAAAACAAAGTGTACATGTAAAATTTATGGACAAGGGGAACTTAGAGCCTAATTTATAGTTGTTTGAACTTTGACCTACTTTCATAGCTAACTCCTTCTACACTACTTCTAGACCTCAAATTTCCTCAAGAAAATATATTACATTTTAGACCATGAGTCCTTAAGATAAAACTTTCTTCACCAAAATACCTTTCTAATGCATCTAATGAGAGACAATTTGGAGTTTGGATATGAAATTTATGGATAGGGGGAATTTTTACCCTATTTTGTATTTTAGGTGTCAGATCTTGATAGCCTCTCAACATGGTGTTAGTATTTTTAGCATAGCTTTTGAGATATTACTTTGATTTATGATTCATTTATAGTGTTGGAAATCTAGTTTTAATGTGGACGTATTGAATGAGATATTGGATACATGCATTCAGATGGCCCAGATGAATACAAGGTCAAAGACTTAATTAAGAGATTTGATGAGGGTAGAATTAATCAAGTGACAAAATAAACTCCTTCATTTTTAGTTTCTATAACTACATGTTCTCTTTTACATTTATAAAGCTATGTTCTGGTATGGGTATTTTTTTTAGTTTTTGAGATGTAATGTGCATATTTGAAAAGGTCAAAGTTTAAATTTAAAAATGTAACTAATTATCTTTTTAAGATAACACTTTATTAATTAAAAGGATGAAGGCTTCCACATTCTAAGATATAAATAGAAGGCATTCAATCCATTAAAAATGGGTTTTTTTCTTATTTATCTTCGTGCTTGGGTGAAAATATGTTACAAATTTATGTGTGAATTTACTTTTCAAGATTTATGAATTTTAGAATACAAGTAAGTGTCATGAATGTTTCTTTGAGTATGTGTTAATGTTCTTTGGTTATGTAATGTTCTTTGTTGTTCATATTTAGAGGGTTTCATTGATGTTTCAATGTTTCTTAGTTTTATGCAAAGACTAGATGATGCAAAATTTGGCGTTACGAATATTTATGGATGGACTTTGTGCCATATGCATGAAATATGAATGTAGGAATGATTTTGTACTTACAATTACATTAATCCTCTAAGAATTTATTGTATGTGTTCTTGCTTTCATTTGAGAGAAAGGGTTCTTATTCGTTTTATATTCATTTTTATAGGTTACTCAAATGGTGCTCTACATTTACTCCATTATAGGTTTCTCTTATTTTTCCTTCTTCTCCCATATCCCTCTACTTAATTTCAGTTGTTTTCCCTTTTGTTTCCATTTCATGCTTTTTTTGGTTAAAATTAAGAAAAAATCCCAAAAATACCCATATCCAAATAGGGAACTACCCCTTCCAAACATAGAGTAAAATCTCCCTTTTCATGGTGATTTATCTAATGTTGTAAGTTTATACCATTGCCCATTGGGTGAGTCACTAAAACTAAAAAAGAAAACATAGTGACATAAAATATTGACAATATTTTTTTGTGACTCCACTAAGGATTGAAGTGCCTTTTGCTTTTGATTTTCAATATTTCAAGGAACCTCCCTCTAATGGAGGTTATAAACTTTATTGAAGTGAATTAATTACTACCCATCACATTCTTATTCATGGTATGGTGTTGTTTTTACCTATCCCATGGGGAAAACATTTTGGTCCTTTAGATTTGTTTCAATATAATAAGTTACGTTCAGGCTCAAGGAAGATATTTCAAAAGTTCTCTAGAGAAGATTATTAAGATGGTGTGATCACATTTAATATTTTAACATGGTATGAAACATTCTTAGAGTTCATAAATAAGATGTCTTTGTGAGACTTTTTGTTGAAACCTTCATTGGACCTACTACTAATTGGTTCAAGCATTTAAAGGATGGATGCATTGAAAATTGGAATAAATAAATAATACATTTTTGAATAGATTTAAACTAGTCATGGGTGTATATATGTTATTGTCTAATTTTTTAAAAATTTAGAAAAAATAAGGAGAAACCATGTGATAATTTATGGCATACTTCAATAAGTTTTTTGAGTCAATTTATTATACCAATCAACCTATCTACACAACCAAGTTCTAATAATAAAATTTGCATCTTCATTTACACTTTACATATATGTATTCAATTTATATTTAAAATTAAAATGGTTTATGATGTGGAATATGCACAACTAAAATTAGTTGAGATTGAAGATGATCTAATTTTGACTACAATGATAAAGAAACATGATGTAAAATATATTTCAAATATAATAGATAGTAAATACACAATGGTACATGTCAAAAAGAAACAAAATTTCATCATAAATAATTCAAATTATCCACATAATACAAGTCAATAAGAAATTCCCAATCATATGGAAAAATATTTTAAAAGAAAAGAATGTAAAATACTGCCAATATCCCTCAATTTTTTTAAATATATAATTTTTAGTGAATTTTTTTTCTTTGGAGCCTATAATTAAACCACAAGATGGAAAAATCATTGTAATATATCATATTTAGTTTTATTATAGTGATGATGAATAAAAAATATGTATTTGTGATGAAGCTAATTCCACTCTTCAAATTCCTTATGAAAATAACACTCATGGTTGTATCAATCGAAGGAGTTAATAACATGATCTACTTTTTTAATATCATCATTTAAAATGTTTCCTATTATAAACTTTTATGAATAATAAATCACAATTGATTCTTCACCAATGATATATTATTCCTTTGAAATCCAATGCCTTGTCAAAGGGATTGAACATGATCATCATAATTTTGATTCTTCTTACCTGTCATCACTCCCAAAGATGGAAATTTTTAGTATAGATTTGGATTAAGAACACATCAAAATATAAGATTGAATGATGATCACATGTGAATACTATGTATAAGAAAACATCTTAATGAATGACATGATGGAAATAAAGGTATAATTTAATCATTAAATTCTACAAATATACCCTTGGATAGATGAAAATTATGGATATGAAATAGGAGAAATACTTTCCCCAATATACATAAAACTTGAGTGTGAGACATTCAAGGATCTATAATAAAGTGAATAAGTAGATCTATGGGAAAAGGATAGAAATTCCCCTATTTTTAAAACTTTTGTTTTGAGGCCTTTACTCTATCAGTTCCTTTAGTTTCATCACAACATTTTATCTCAAACATGTTTCCCTTTCTAAATAGATAACAATCTAATGAATTTTTCCCCATTCTATTTCACATCGTGATGACATGATTTACCATTTTTATGGATAAATATCTACCATATAATCACCACTCAAATATTAATACATGGCTGGCAATGTACCTCATCCTAAACTATGTTAAATTATTCCTCTTGGTTGCTCCTATGACATTCTTTCATTTAGAATCATACTTTTTTAAACTTGTTAATGGGTTTGCATAGTCTATTTTTACTTCTTGGATCTTTTGTGAATAGTGTTTTTTTTTTTTTTTTTTTTTTTTTTTTTTTTAAATTTTGGTTTTCTTTCCTTCTTTGTTTTATTTTTGGTGTGCATGTGTGTTTATAATAAATTCAACAAATGTAGTAGTGTTGAACAAAGCTTGTCATGTTGAATATAAATGAATCCTAAACAAGGAATAGTAAGTAAGAAAATAATTAGACTTCTCTAGGCAAGGACTTATCTTAGCAATGTGTGTTAATTCCCATGCAATTAGGATAAGCCAAATGTCTATTAGTTGGATGGATAAAAATTAATAAGGTGTAATTAATTAATAATATTTGGATTTATCATGTATTTCATTAGATAATTTGGTCCCAAAATTAGATCCATCTATAGTCATGAATTTTTACACTTCACAATAACACCCCCAATCATGATATTATATGTGATTGGAGGTAAAACAAAAATAGGGATAGTAAAAAAAATTAGAATAAATATATTGACTCTATATCCCAATGGACAAGGCTTGGAAAACCCATTTATAATTCTAATCATTGATAAATCTACATGGGGAATTATGCATAATTAATTTTAAATAATTAGTGTTCATCATGTTTGGTATTCATTACATCTAAAATTCATTACATTCACCGCTCGTTAGATTTAAGCTTAGTAGTTTCTATTTTTGGAATATATTGAGACATGGTGCTTATTATTCCTCATCAAAATACCTTTCTAATAAATTTAAAAAGATCCAAAATGGATTTTAGATGCAAAATTTATGGACAAGGGTAACTTATACCATGTATGCATCTATCAAAACTTTGACCTACTTTTGCAACTATCTTTTTTTACATTACTTTTGGACCTCAAAGTTACTTAAGAAATGTTATTGGGTTTGGTACCATGAGTCCTTAAGATAAATATTACTCATAAAAACACATTTATAATACATTGACAGAGATCCAAAATAAAGTTTAGATGCAAAATTTATGGATAGGGGGAACTTGGACCTTACTTTACATTTATCAAAAATTTGACCTACTTTTGTAGCTTCCTCTTTTTGCACTACTTTAGACCTCAAAGTTCCTCAATAAAATATATTGGGCTTGGGAGCTTGAGTCCTTAAGATAAAATTTCCCTCATCAAAATACCTTTCTAATGCATTAAAAAAGATCTAAAATAGACTTCAAATGCAAAAAATTATGGAAAGGGGGAACTTGGACCCCACTTTACAATTATCAAAACTTTGACCTGCTTTTATAGCTACCTCCTTTTACACTACTTTTGGACCTCAAAGTTCCTCAATAGAATATACTGGGTTTGGAACCATGAGTCCTTAATATAAAATTTTCCTCATAAAAATACATTTTAAATTCATCAAACATGAGTGAAAATATATTTTAAATGCAAAGTTTATGGACAGGGGGAACTTGGACTCTACTTTATAGCTATCAAAATTTTGACCTGCTTTCACAACTACCTCCTTTTGTACTTCTTCTAGACCTCAAAGTTCCTCAAGAAAATATATTGGTTTTGGGACAATGAGTTATTAAGATAAAATTTTCCTCATAAATACATTTCTAATGTATTAAATGATAGCCCAAATGGATTTTGGATGTAAAATTATGGATAGGGGGAACTTATATTCTACTTTGTAGTTATCAAAACTTTGACTTGCTTTCACAACTACCTATTTTTACACTACTTCTAAACTTGAAAGTTTTTCAAGAAAATGTATTGGGTTTGGGACCATGAGTATTTAATATAAAATTATCATCATCAAAATACTTTTCCAATGCATCTAAAAAGAGCCAAATTAAATTTTAGATGAAAAACTTATGGATAGAGGGAAATTGGACCCTAATTTACAGGTTTTAGAACTTTTAACTAATTTCATAGCTACCTCCTACACTACTTTTGGACATCAAATTTCTTCAAGAAAATATATTGGGTTTAGGACCATGAGGCCTTAATATAAAATTTTCCTCATAAAAATAAATTTATAATGTATCTAATGAGAACCAAAATGGAGTTTGTATGTGAAAATTATGGACAAGAGGAACTTGGACCCTACTTTTTATTTTTAGAATTATGTTTGAACCATTAATCTAATTTATGATTTGTTTATGGCATTGGAAAGCTAGTTTTGGTGTATATGTATTAAAGGAGAGATTAAATACATGCATTTATATGTACCAAATGAATACAAGATCAAATATATGATGAAGAGATTTGATGAAGTTAGTTTTCAACAATTGATAGAAGAGACTCATTAATTTGCAATTTTCTATAACTACATTTTAACATGTTCTCTTTTGTAGTTTTAAAACTACATTCTGGCATGGGTATTTTTTCATTTTTTTAGATGTAACATGTGTACTTTTAAAAGTTCAAAGTTTTCCTTTTAAAAAGTAACTAATTTAATTTTTAGGATAATGATTTATTAATTCAAAGGATGAAGGATTCCACCTTCTAAGATATAAATAAAAGGCATGCAAACATTTTGAAAGGGTTTTTTCTTATTTTATCTCAATGCTTGGTTGATAACATGCTATAGATTTTTGTGTACATATACTTTTATACATTTATTAATACGATAATACAATCAAGTGTGATGAATGTTGATTTGAAGAGGTTTTAATGTTCTTTGGTTATGTAATGTAATTTTTTGTTCATAGTTAGAGGGATTCATTTATGCATCAATGCTTCTTAGTTTCATGCAAATATTTGATGATTCAAACTTTGGTGTTTTGAATATTTGTGGATATACTTTACGCCATATGCATGCAATATGAATGTGGGAATGACTTTGTGCTTCCAAATTACTTTTATCCTCCATATATTTATTGTATGTGTTCCTATTTTAATTTGAGAGAAAGGGTTCCTCTTAATTTTATATTCATTTTTATGGTTACTCAAATGGTGATTTGCATTTACTCCATTGTGGTTTTCTCCTTTTTTTCCTTCTTCTCCCATCTCCCTATACTTATTTTCATTATTTTTTCCCTTTTGTTTCCTTTTCATGATTTCTAGTTAAAAATATGTAAAAAACATAAAATACCCATATCTAAAGAGGGAAATACCCCTCCAAAATGTAGATGAAAATCACCCTTTCCATGGTTATTTCTCTAATTTTTTAAGTTTATGTCATTGCCGATTGGCTGAGTAGTTGAAACTAACAAATAAAGTTTGATGACATAAAATATTTCTAACACCTGCCAAACATCCTTCCTATTTTCCTAGAGATTTTCTACTCTCTTGGTTGAAAGAGGGAGCCTTTATAATATTGCATAAGGATAATTAGGGCTAGTGAATTGACATGATTTTATGGTAGGGATGGGACAAATCCTATAGTGGAGATCAAGTGTTACATATTCTAAAGGCTACCCTAAATATTTTAGGCCCCTTTTAAGGTCACATGAGTTCATTTTTGACTTTATGATTATCCTTTTTATCAAAGTAACTCAACTTGGAATTAGGATTTCATTTGTTACTCAAGTGATAAATATAGGCCCTATGATTGGATATACTTAAATGGCATATCATTTAAACCCAACCAAGAATTATAGTGAATCATTTAATCTAGTGGTTGCTCAAACCCACCTCATTTTATTCAAGAATTTAGTTTTGGCCTTGTGGTCATGAGGCCTGCTAGGTATGCATAGACAATTTTTAAAAAGTCAAGGGCATGTAGACCCATTAGATTATGTGGGGTTGACATGGTCACACAACCACCATGTGGCCAATTTCACATATTAATATATGTTTTTTAGGCATGTGAGTTAGGTTTTATCTATGTAATGTCCCTAAAATTATGATAAGTGATTTAATTATTTCTAGTTGTCCAAAAATTAATATTATTTCAAAAGGATGACTTTAATTAATTATTTTAATTAAATTAAAATGGAAATAATAAAATATTAAATAACTTTATTCTATAAGTTGGAGTTAGTTGCAAGTTGGCTTCTTCTAGAAGATTCCTTGGAGCCTTTAAAAGAAGTTGAGGGCAAAGCTTTGGGAGAATGATTGTTGTTGAGTAATATTTTTGATGCATTATGGCAAAGCTTGAATCTCTAATTTAGCTAAGTCTCTGAGGATGAAAACCTTCAACAGATTAGAAAAGGGTTGGATGAAAACCTAGCTCTTTTTTAGAGTGGATTCACAACAGAGTTCACATTGAGCTTATTAATTCAGATTTGGGGTTTCAAAGGTCATTCACTAAGGAGAGCTATTTTTGGGAGATTTTGTGTGTCTTCTTCGAATACAAAATTTCTAGGATTAATTTGATATATCAGGGGATATCCATTTTCATTTAGTGGTAGTCATTATAATCTTTAATTTCAAGGTTCCTGATAATTTTTAGAATTAAAGGATTTTTCAGACTGGGGTTTTATTATGGAATTAAATAATATAAGAGCAGCTGAGCGTTTGAATGTTTGGATTCAAATGCTTTAAATATAAATATTCTACCAATTTCCTCTATAATCAAGGCACTTATGCAAAATGTGGGAAAGATATTATCATTCAGGAGGGATCAAATTCATACAGGTATCAGGTTTTTGGATAAAGCCAAACTGGCAGTTGGTCGATAAAGACAAAGGTTGAATATAATATCAAAAGGGAAGTTATTTTAGAACCATCAGGAGATAAGTAAAAGAAAAAGCTGAAATATATGCCATGAATTCTCCAAGTTAGGGCATGCTTGTAAGGTGCTAATATTATGGAGAGGGACGCACTTCATTAAGGCTAGATAAATTCTTATCAAGGCATTTTTGTGAGTCAGCAATGTGGAATTAATTATTTGAGTGTTGCATTCAAATCAGAGGCAACCACCTAGGTTGGATAGACAAGGCATTGGAGTTTTTATTGTTCCTTTTGTATTAAATCTGCACCAACTAGAGAAAGGTAGAGATAAAAATGAGATTTGAGATCTATTGCTAGTACATTGGCCTAGTTTTAGCATTGGAAGAGAGGACTGTAATTCTTTCTCATACTCTAACTTAGAGCTATTGTCAGAGCTCAAAGGAGGAAGAGAGGAATACATGAAGATCTAGGAGAGATCATTCCCAAACCTGCATTCTATTTCCAACAACTTCCATTTCCTTTAGCATTCCATTATTCTATCTTGGAGACCTTGTTTGTTGATCCTTCATATTGAGCTATTTTGGAGCTTATACTACAATTTAGTCCTTGGCATATACATTCCCAGGTGTGAACATAGTTTTCATCTATGACTAAGAGTTTATTACGTACTTAGAAATTGTTATTGTGTCAGTTTGTTTCTACTAGTCTAAGTATAGTTTGTGTTTAATGTACTACTGTCATAAATAGCAATAAATACTCTCTATTGTTGATCTTTTCTGAGTTAAAATAACTTGGTATCAAACTATTATTAATTCCTGATTAGATCCTTCTGTGATATCAATCATGTTTAAAGGAAGAATTTCATAGTTTGATTTCTAGCTCTGCTTATGCTTTGTAATTTGAATACAAATCTATATTTCTATGTTATTATGCTCTGAGATTGATAAAGTGGAACACCTATCAAACTGAAATAACCAAAAAATATCAGTCTTTCTAGGAAAGGGATCTTTTAGTGGTATTAAAGTCATGCATCTTGCCAGCCTATAGGGGTGAATATATTTATTTCTATGCATCTGAGAAGAATTGATATAACCCATAGGTATTATACACATAGAAGAGCTCAGTACGAGCATGAGTTTGGAATAGAACAAGAACCTATTATGGTAGAAGAACAAGGGGATGCTCAAAGAAATTAGGATGAGGAAGAGAGAGAGATGGTGAGGACTCTCATCACTACTCAGCCCAGGATCACTCAGGCTTTAGATAGATTACAGGATGCCTTATAACATTTGGAGGTGGATAGTCATAGAGGTAGGTAGAGTAGATCAATTTAAATGGTAGGTAGTCATCATAGCCATCAGTCTAATTAGCATAGCCATCAGTCCCATTCTTCAGTTGGGAGCTCCCTTCATTCCTCTAGGCAAAATTACCATCATAGACCTACTACAAATAGACCAATGCTTCCTTAATTTATACCAGGTGAATAGCTAGCACAGGGGGAACCACCAGAGGTTGGGTTCTAGGAGTCCATTTTGGTAGCCATAGCTAAGTGGAAAGTTCTAGCCCCAGAGGTTAGGGATGTTTTCCCTCTTCCCCACTATTGTGCGTAGCATAGAGATACAACTAGATTCAGGGGAGATTGTGGTTATAGACCACCCCAATAGAAAAAGTTTGACCTCAATAGAGATATTGGGAAGATCACATTGGCTACATATGATGGCTTAGGTGATATGACTACACAAGCTTGGGTGCACAAGCAGGACATATATCTATCCTTGTGGCCCATGCCTGAGCATGAGGCTATTCAATTTGCTATGTTGCATTTAGAGGGAATTGCATATGATCAGTGGCACCATGGATTGGTCACATAGGATCACTTCTTGGTATGTTCCTATGCCAAGTTCACTAAATGACTCATTATATAGTTTGATTGTAAGGACACAGATCTCTACTATAGAGAGTTGGCCCATCTTAGACAGACTGGTCACACAGAAGCTTATATTAATGAGTTCTAGTGTATTTAGTTATGGTACCTTATATTATTTAGAGGTGGAGTGTGATGTTATTAATTAAGGGATTATATGATAGACTTAAGGGTCTGGTATGTGTTTTCTAACTAGCCACTCTTAAGGAGGCCATTGATGTGACATTGAGATTGGATATTGTTCCCACTTCTTATTAGATAGATAAGAAACCATTCAGGGACTCTCAGCCTACACAGAAGGCCAACACACCACAAAATAAAGAAGGATCATCTTCTAAAACCCCTTGGATGAATTAGGAGATGAGGAATGAATTGAGAAGGAAAAAGTTATGCTTTTCCTACAAAGAACCTTGGGAACCCAGACACCGCTATATGGGTAAAGGAAAGGTTCATTTGATTGAGGTGACATTTGAGTTAGGGGATGAGGAGGTACCCAACATTGATATTGAAGATAGCATGGAAGATGTTGAGTAGGTATAGACATAGTTGGAGTTAGATACCCCTGAGCCCATGGCATCAACAAAAGTAACTATGGCTACCCTCTCCAGTTATCCTAACTTTCATGCCTTTCAGTTGAAAGATACACTTAAGGGCAAGTAGGTAGTGAGCTTGGTAGACACGTGTTATGCATAACTTTATTGACTAGAAGTTAGTGGAGAGGCATGGATTACAGTATGATGAGTTTGGTGGTTTTAGAGTAAAGGTGGTAGATGGTGCAGTATTGAGTTATACCTAATAGATTTCACATCTTAGTATTCAGATGGGGGATTATACTCTGACCAATGATTTTTATGTGCTTTCCTTAGAGTATTATGATGTGTTCTTGGGCATACAGTGGTTACAAAGTATTGGGCATTACATTATTGATCACCACCATATGCAGTTAGACTTCCTTTTTGGGGGAAAGAAGAGTATCTTGAGGGTAGCATTAGATGGTGGACCTAAGGAGGTGTCATCTCATAGGATGGAGACTATTATTAGACATAATGATGTGATTTGGGCTACACATTATTTGGTTAAGTCCAAAACACCCATACATAAAGATAATTGGGTATTTCATGTTGATATTCAGTCAGTGATGGACTGTCACGAGAGAGTATTTTGTGATATACCTTTAGGAGTACCTCCAGATAGAGGTTTTGAGCATGGTCTCACATTAGATGGGAAGAATATTGTAATGAGAGATATAGCAGATGGTGCTCTAAGTTTTGCAACAATAAAGAGGATGGAGGCTCATTTTATGAATGATGAGGTAAATGATTCTATATGTTGCATGACATTTTCACTCCCATTTATGAGTCATCATCCTTATGGGAATTTGGAGAGCATGATAATCAGAGTAGCACAGTGGTCTTCTATGAAGACTAAGGTATGTGATGGTGAGTTTGTTAATTACATATTGAGAATTATCACACTATTATTTAGGAGAGATAAGGAGAATTTATTCATAGATATATTACAACATAGTGTTTCGGATAGTAGAGTTTGCAAATTTTTTAGAATGATATGGGATCCTGGAAGTTGGTGTTGGGTATCAGGTGCGAATTGCTTGAGGATAGGCAATCTCCAAGAAGGGAGGACTATAATGTCCCCAAAATTATGATAAGTGATTTAATTAATTTAATTAATTCTAGTTGTCCAAAAATTAATATTATTTCAAAAGGATGATTTTAATTAAATTAAAATGGAAATAATAAAATATTAAATAAGTTTTTTCTAGAAGTTGGAGTTAGTTGCAAGTTGGCTTCTTCTAGAAGATTCCTTGGAGCCTTTAAAAGAAGTTGAGGGCAAAGCATTTGGGAGAATGATTGTTGTTGAGTAATATTTCCAATGCATTATGGCAAAGCTTGAATCTCTAATTTAGCTAAATCTCTGAGGATGAAAACCGTTAGTAGATTGGAAAAGGGTTGGATGAAAACCTAGCTCTTTTTGAGAGTGGATTCACAATGGAGTTCACATTGAGCTTATTAATTCAGATTTGGGGTTTCAAAGGTCATTCACTAAGGAGATCTATTTTTGGGAAATTTTGTGTGTCTTCTTCAAATACAAAATTTCTAGGATTAATTCAATATATCAGGGGATATCCATTTTCATTCAGTGGCAGTCATTATAATCTTTAATTTTAGGGTTCCTGATAATTTTTAGAATCAAAGGATTTTTCAGACTAGGGTTTTATTATGGAATTAAATAATATAAAAATAGTTGAGCATTTGAATGTTTGGATTCAAATTCTTTAAATTTCAATATTCTACCAATTTCCTCTATAATTGAGGCACTTATGCAAAGTGTGGGAAAGATATTATCATTCAGGAGGGATCGAATTCATATAGGTATCAGGTTTTTGGATAAAGCCAAACTGGCAACTGGTCAATAAAGACAAAGGTTGAATATAATATCAAAAGGGAAGCCATTTTAGAACCATCGAGAGATAAGTCAAAGTAAAATCTGAAATATATGCCATGAATTATCCAAGTTAGGGCCTAATTGTAAGGCACTAATATTATGGAGAGGGACAGACTTCATTAAGGCTAGATAAATTCTTATCAAGGCATTTTTGTGAGTCAGCAGAGTGGAATTAATTATTTTAGTGCTACCTTCAAATCAAAGGTGACCACCCAGGTTGGATAGAAAAGGCATTGGAGTTTTTTTTGTTCCTTTTGTATTAGATCTACACCAACTAGAGAAAGGCATAGAGAAAAATGAGAATTGAGATCTATTGCTAGTACATTGGCCTAGTTTTGGCGTTGGAAGAGAGGACTGCAATTCTTTCTCATACTCTAACTTAGAGCTATTTTTAGAACTCAAAGGAGGAAGAGAGGAATGTGTGAATATCTAGGAGAGATCATTCCCAAACCTGTATTCTATTTCCAGTAGCTTCCATTTCCTTTAGCGTTCCATTATTCTGTCTTGGAGACCTTGTTGCTGATCCTTCATATGGAGCTATTTTGGAGCTTATACTGCAATTTAGTTCTTGGCATATACATTCCCAGGTGTGAACATAGTTTTCATCTATGACTTAGAGTCTATTACATACTCATAAATTGTTATTGTGTCATTTTGTTTCTGCTAGTCTGAGTATAGTTTGTGTTTAATGTATTGCTATCATAAACAACAATAAATACTCTATTATTGATCTTTTTTGAGTTTAAATAACCTGGTATAAGACTGTTATTAATTCTTGATCAGATCATTATGTGATATCAATCATGTTTGAATGAAGAATTTCATAGTTTGATTTCTAGCTCTGCTTATGTTTTGTAAATTTGAATACTAATCTATATTTCTATGTTATTACGCTCTGAGATTGATAAAGTGGAACACCTATCAAACTGAAATAACCAAAAAATCTCAGTCTTTCCAAGAAAGGGATCTTTCAATCTATGAGCCTAAAATGATATTGTTGGGCCATGGGGCCCATACGGCTAAAAATGGGATAACTAGTGTAGGGAAGGTTGGCATGGACATTTTAGAAACCATGAAATTGCCTATATATTGGTAATTATACTTTATGTTCCATGTGTCATGATTTAATGGATACTTGGAGCATTAAATTTCACTTTATGTGTGTAGTATACATATAAAAAAACTTGACTTGTATTTATGTATATTTCTCCATTTAAATTTATGGGCATGATAGAAGTCCCTTTTTAACCACATATTTCCCCTCATGACAAAATAAATAGAGAACTATGGGACCATGAATGGAATAAATAAAATTGAAAACACAAATATTTTTTTCAATAAGTACATAATTTTAACTAATGATCTATATGCATAAAACCATAATAATAAACCTTATACCTAGTTTTTTGATGGTATGATTTTTATATTTTAAATATATTATGCTACCAAAGATCCACAAAGGAAACTAATGTTTATTTCAAAGTGTGATAAAAATATATAAAGTGAAGATATATGCTGAAAAATAAAGTGTTGAGAGATAAAGATCATGACGTAAGTAAGATATATATAATGAGCATCACATATGCTAAAGATAAAAAAGTTATATGAGATCATGTAAATAAATGTGAATTAAATATGAAAATAATTCAATATCTTCTCAAAATAACATGAAATATCTATACACACATCATGAACAATATATGTAAAATATCATTATAGATGGTATATAATTTGAACCATAATCTCTTCTACTTTTTTTGAGAATCATGTTAGGACTATCGGGTATATGAGTTCTAATGAAAATAAAGGTGCACTAGAAGGAGGATGGCATGGGGCCTCCTGATGAGAATGACATAAGTGAGGAAGATAATATTCCATTAGAGAAGGAATGGAATACATCCTTAGATTGAATAGGTGGTTCTAGTCATAAGGGAGGTTGCTCCTCCATCCTAGGTGGACCATGTGAATGTTGTTGGGAGCCTCAAAGTGAGGAACTCAAAAAATATATAGATTTTTTTTTAAGTTCCATGATAATGAATTCATGATAGGTAGGAGAGTTGATGGGGATATAGTAGGTATGAATATTTTGTATAAGTTATTCTATCACTTTTATTTTCTTATAGGTAGAGATATACATGCTAGGTACTAGTGATATATTTTATATAGATTTATATATATATGAAATATGATGTCAAATATATTTTGATTTTTTGTATATGGTAGTAGAGGTGGTTACATGGTAAAATTTGGTGGGGAAAACACACCACAAGGTCTAGGTGTTTTACTATCAGATAATGAAAAGATTGTCATACTAGTTCATGTAGAACCCTCATGTGGGCCTCATTATAGCTGGTTCAAATTGGTTGGAGTGGTTATTAGGGATATATAACATTTAGAGAATGCTATAATTTAGGTGATAACACCATCATACATGATATTATGTGTAACAACAACATGGTAGGTGTTAACCATAGAATGAGCTACACATATGGCTATTATTAGAAGAATGGTATATTCTTAGGATTATGTGTCTGATCTATAAGGACAAATCCAAGGAAAGTAGTCTCAGACTCGATCACTACATGTGAGTTTGTAGGTTGATCATTTAGGAGCATCCATGATGAGTGTATCACCTCACCCTTGGGGGGTTGAAGGGGAATTATAGGTTCAAAGAGCCTACATTATGTACTTTGATGTATTATGATGTATCATGATGTATTATGATATATAAATTTGAGAGACTCACGTTTGTGTTTATATATAATTTTTAGCTCAATTGTTATCTACATGTGTAAAAATGTTCTATGTGTTTTTTATTTTCTAGCATGTATTATGATTTTAATATCATGCTATGATAAAATGTGAGAAAATTCATGGTCAAAATAATAAAAACTAAGAAAAATGTATCTTAATTAAGTAGATAGAAAATTAAATAAAAATATGTAAAATGAGATGAATAAATGAATGTAAAACATACAAAATTTAAGAAAGATGTAAATCTTAAGATAAAACATGAGATATGTAAGATATTATAAGTAAAAAATTAAAAATCACATCAAAATTTAACACAAAGAGAATCATAAGATGTGAAAAGTAACCATGAAAGTAGATATCCAAAGTAAAAAAATGCAAAAGATAATCAAACAAGGATATATGAAAAATATCTAAAAATGTTATCTAATACAATAAAAGTAAGACTAACATAAATCCAAAATGGGGGGGGGGGGGGGGGAATAAAAATGATTATAAGTTACATCCAATGTAATATATGAAAAGACCCAAATTAAAAAAGGACATGGATTGAAAAAAAAGACTTTAGTGAATGAAAACTAAAAATTAGTGCTTGTACTAAAGCAAGATGTAAGAAAACACAACCATCTAGAGACATAACTATGATGATGGAGATGGTGTGGATATGAATAGTGATGGTAATTTGTGAGGAAGGTATGGTTTTATTCCCTAAGGTGTTATAATATAACTCACAAATTAAAAATCTAGGAAACATTAAAAAATTGGAGTTAAAAGTCAAATTTGAAGCAAATAGATGTAAAATGAGAGTGTAAAGAAGAAGGATGTGATTAGTTATAATAATTATCCATGAAGGGGATATATAGAAATATGTGATGGTTATATAAGGATGTAAGGAACCATAAAAGTGATTTATAAATCCTTATTAGTGACTAAACACTCTAATCAAGTGGGCAAGGCTAGGAATCATCATCATCATCAAAGACCTAAATAATCCCACATAGCAAGTGAGATATTGAGATAAAAAGTGAAGTATACATATCATCCCATGAAACATATCATGCATGAAAATTAAAAGTATCATACCTTCCAACAATGCTTTCCCCACTCCTCAAGACCCTTTATAAAGTTGTTAGTCAATTATGAAGATTAGGTACTTGTGTGAGAAATTGGGTGCCATGAGAATGTAAGAAAATATAGATAGATAATGATGTAGTGAGACCTCCTACCACAATATATTGTCCTGCCACACCCAAATGGACTTTAGTTCTATCATGAGGCCAATTATGTATTTTTAGCTTTGATTATAATAAAAATTATAATAAAAAGATCATGTCTTTTGGTGTGATCTAACTTTTGAGATATACTTTATCTTTCAACATTGCCTTGTTATTCTAATTTAGCTTTTAACTCTTTTATATATTTTTTATTTTCATCTCCATATATGTTTATAAAAATAAACAATAGGTTATAAATATTACTAACACAATAGATCCTACACATAGACAGTAAAGAGGAATACCTAAAGACCATGGTGGTTAAATACTCCTAGACTTTCTCCATAATAAAAAGTGTAATCTCAAAACTAACCCAAGTGGAACTCAAGTAAAAGGAGAGAAAAATATGGGGATCATGGAATCCATCCATTTTAAATTGTGATATAATTATGATATGTTATACGTTGACCACAAAAAGTGGTAGAATTTATTCAAAAGTGACTAAGCAAAAAGAGGGATCTAGAATTACATGGTAATGTAAGTTATATCATATAAATGTAACTTGAAGAAGGGAGATGATCTAAAAAATGGTAGTCATGTCACTAGAGAATCCATTGTTACCTATACATGGTTTTAACATAATCACTTGTAAAATAATTAATCCTATAAGAGAGGGAATACAAAAATATGCCAAAGAATCACTAGGAAACTAAGGATGACTAATATATGTTATAATATGTGAAAAATAAACTTGAAGGTGCTACCTAAGATCAACAATGGAAACTAGGGTTAACTATAAAGTGATACAAATTCTAAAAATAAAACCTAAAGGTAATACCAAATATCCACAAGGAAAATTAAGGTTGTAAAGTGTAATAAAAAGATATAAAGTAGATACATATGCTGAAAAATAAATTGAGTAAAGATCATGATGTAAGAAACATATATACAATGAGCATCACATATGTTAAAGATAAAAATATGAGATGAGATCATGTAAATAAATGTGAAGTAAATATGAAAATAATTCAATATCTACTCATAAATGACATGAAATGTCTCTACACATATCATCAATAACATATGTCAAATATCATTATAGCTAATATCTAACTTGAACCATAATCTCTTCTAGATTTTTTGAGAATTATGCTAGGATTATGTGGCATATGAGTTCCAAGGAAAACATAGGCACACTATAAGGAGGAGGGTGTGGGGCCTCTTGATGAGAATGACATAAGTGAGGAAGAGAAGTTTGTATTTGAGAAGGAATGAGACACATCCCCAGCTTGAAAAGGTGGTTCTAACTCTAGGAGAGGTTATTCCTCCATCCTAGGTGGACCATGTGAATGTTATTTGGAACCTTGAGGTGGGGGCCTTGGAAAAGATAGAAAATATTTCTTAATGGCTTTACATTTATCCATAGAATGTTTAGAGCATTGGTGCCAAACATAGTACAACTCCCCATTTTTTGGGATATAATCAGGTATAATATTAAGAGGTGGTATGTTTGGCTAAAAGGGAAAAATAACTACATCAATATGTTTTTCAAAGGGATCAACAATTAGTCAAATAATGCATACTAGTCTCATTGAAGCAACAAGAGTGCCTACATTTATAATCTTGAGATAATCAATTATATATGGTAAGAGTTAGATGTTTTAGATTTTATTATGTTAAAAATCATTGGTAATCTCTACACTCCTAAGATGAATAACCGAAGATCCTATGAAGCTCACAATATATCTCATCCTATAAGGTTGATGGTCATGGTGTTGTATCCAACCTATGTGAAGGAATGTAATGAGGTCTATATATATATATATATATCTCATTTGAAGGTCCCACATCATCAAATCATGGTAGAGATTGGTTAAGTCTGGAATTTTATTATGTTACTTTAGATATATCACATACACTTGACACTAATTTTGTGGGTGATTGGAGACTCTATGAAATTAAAAAAATGATATTTTTATTTATTTATGAGACATCCTTGATGTGGTTAATATAAGTATGGCTAAGATCTATGAAGGAAGGAAGCTTGATGGATCTAAATATTTTTAAAATGGATAAGGTCCAATCATGGATGGAACATGAAGCATGATCTGAAGATGATAAAAAATAATGAGAACTATAAATAAATTAAAATTCAAAATTAGTTCCATCTCAAACTATCAACATCAACCAAAGAAGGACTGATGTCAGGAAATTTGAAAAGAGGAGTGCTAGGTTGAATTATATCAATTAAATTAATTCTAGTATAAAATGAGGATTTCTTATAAGAGAAATGAAGGGAGGAACATTAATGAAGGATTTTTACATCCTTGGCTTAGACATAGAAAAATAAGTATGGGTCATTGAAGGTGTAACCATCATCATAATCAAGAGTGGTGAGATATACATTAATGGATTAAGCCACTATGTCACTAGAATTTTTATATTGAGGATGCTTATTAGGAATGACCATAACATTTGGGAAACTTTTCAATCATCTTCTCACAAGAAAATGGTCACAAGGTAGGTAGAAACTAAGATATTATTTTAGAAGGAAAATCTGATGTTTTTATTTCAAGATAATTTCATCAGGCTCATCATTTTAAAAATCAAGAAGCTTGGGTGGAATGTTTCCCACAATATCGAGGTGACCATTATAACCTTGGTTTTAGTTGAAAGGATAGTTAAAATTCTAATTCTCATGAAATGGTATGTAAGGTAGAGGTTCAAAGGTTAGGATTTTATAGACATAATATTTTTGTAATTATTAAAAATGATATCAGTTGGTATCATATTATTATTTTTATTTATAACCGATACAAGGAAAATTCACTCATTGACATATAAAATAGGTCACAACCATCATACAATGATTTCAAATGCAGTCCAATAAATTGTTATAAGATATAGTGAAAATGAATATCATTACCTTATGTATCACCATAACATGTGGTATTATGATAGGAAGACAAACACATCCTAATGGAGACATTTTTATTCATTCATATCCTTAGCATGTGATTTGGATAGAATTAATATTGTATTCACAATATCCTAGGGTTTTAATGAATTCTAAGGAAGTAAAAAAAGTGTTGGAGCCTTCATCTATTAAATCTCACTTGACTTAGATGTTGCCAACTAGAAATTTAATAAGTAAATGAGGGTCATCTTCAAAAATTAATATTTAATTGAGTATCATGGATTTGATAGTAAATTTTAAAGATATATATGCATATGTAGTGAAATTAACATGGAGGGACATCTCCTCACATAGCTGTAACATGTTTTCCTCAAACCTAGGCAAGGTAACTTCTTACCCATAGATGGTGGTCAAGGAATATTCATATAAAATAAAATTTACCTAATATGGTTTTGATGTCATGGAGAATCCCTCATAAGCTCAATAAATGGGATCCAAGATGAGAGTCTAGAAAGATCTTATATGGGATCTCGTTCATTCAATCTAATGTAATCTAGATAGGACTATGAAAGAGAGGTTAAATTTATGAAGTGGATCAACCATGGATGAAGTTGAGACTAAATGAATCTAACTTGAAGTTAAATTTTGTGGTATTATCACTATTGGTATATTTTAAGTAGTTTGATCCAACTATATCATCTTAGCCAATGTAGTTGGTTACATATAGACATCAAAAATAAACTGTATCAACCTAGTCAATATAGTATAATCATAAATAGGTAAAGGAATAAACTATATCAAGTTGGATGATAAGTATAATAATAATTAATTAAATATTATTATACCATTTTTGTTTATATAATTAAAATAGAACCAATCAACTAAATATAATGTATCAAGTTGGCTGATACAGTTGGACCTAAACTGGAAATGAAATATTATACTCGGTTGGCCAATACATTGGGGACAAAAGTGGTTAAATGAATAGATTATATCAAGTTGGTTGATATAGTTATGGAAATAAGGAATTGTAATGAGTTTTTTGATATATTATGATAAATATAATCATATTTTGGTGGGTGATACCATTGGGATATAAAAATTTATGAAAGTGATGATTTCCTCAGATTCAATAGTTGTAAAATGATGTGGAGGATTATCTTGAAATGTTATATAATTAAATAAGTAATGTGAGGCTTAAGAGGATAAATATTGTTGTAGGAAACAACACACTCAATTTTATTCGTGTTCACAAAGTTTTTGTCATTATTTTAATAATGAGGGTTAATCATGATTTCAACAACATTAATCATTGGTTGGGATGGAGTTTAATATTAATGATTAGTTGGTTAATTTTGGTTATGATTATTAAGAGGATTGGAATAAATGGTAAGGTGAGAATTTTGTTGGTGAATTTATTCATGCTTGACCTTGGATTCATGAGAATTAGCTACCTTATCATAGGCTTGCTGATGTTCTTTAATCATGACTTCATGACCAAAGTTTGGACCAAGAAATAACTCAAAATCTAAATGTCTAAGTTTCTTACAAGTTTCTTGAGAATGGAAACAATTCGCATGAAAACAATTTTTTTTCAAGGATCATACCAATGAGTAATAGATTGGGAAGGATAAAAATATCTAGGTGAGGGTCTAAGGAGGTGTATCCTGATCCAATATTGGGAAAGATATTGATGGATTTCAAAATTGTTGACTTGTGATGGAGGAGGAGGATGGTAGGAGGGACTTCCCTTTATAGTTTTGATGAGAGTCACTTTTTTAGATATTCTTGACGTAATTATGGATGGTTTTATTAGATTAATAAGTATTAAAGAGACTATTTTAAGTATTATTCTTGTGTTTAGGTCTCATAAATACTCAAGTTACAATTAAGGTTAGAAAGGCTTGAATTGTCCTATGAGATAGTTTTGTCATTTAGCTTGATCTAAGCCTTCTCGAATGATTTTTGAGAAAGAGTCTTAAAAATGTATTTTAATTTGGAATTTATTACATTAGTGAAAAGGTGTAAGAGGTTTGATTTTTTAATATTGTGTTCAACTTTTTGGCTAAGCCTTTCCAACATTTATTAAAAGTTTGGACAATATTATTTTCCACTTGTTTGAAATTGATAAAGTGAGCTAGTTTGTTTTTGGGAAAATCATTAGATTGAAAATCTTGGACCAATTCATTAACTAACTATTCCAATCTAGAAATTTATTTACAACTTAATTGATTATACCATTCTAAAGTATCACTAGAAGAGGTTTTGACAAGTAGTTTGGTAGTTGTAAATGTGTTAAGTTTAATTTGGTCTTTATAAATAATACCAAAGTCCTCCAAATGTATATTAGGATAAATGGATTCATTATAGGATATTTTATGAGTGATACCACCTATGTTAATGTCTATAATTTGAGGGATAAAGGGTTTATTTTGAAGGTGTTTGACAATTTTGTTGTGATGTGGGGGTTGTGTAATGAGGTTTCCAAGAGAATATCTAAAAGGGGTGGGGGAATTTATATTTGTCTCTCCCAATTAAATTTTTTGAAGTTTATTTTTAATTTTCATAATTTAGTTTTACATTTGCATCATTTGATCATTAATGGTAGATTAAATGCTATCCATTTGATTCATCACGTAAAAGATGACATGGTTAAGATCAAGTGTATTTTAGTTGGAATTATAGGCTTGAGTAGCCTATTCAAATGCAATAGATGTGACATTAACATTGGTATTAATGTGATAACTTTGGGTATGCCTATTAAAAGATAGACCCATCATGTTAGCATCTATATTAGGCATGATGGATGAGGAGGAAAAATAAAGAAGTTGTAAATTTATTTCTACCAAGTACCATATAAAAATTATGAGTAGGGGAAGGGAGACATTCCATGTGGGGTGCCATAATTATGTGATGTACAATCATAGAGTCCTTGCCCTGATACCTAGGATGCTCTTGGAGAAATATTTTCATTTTGTCTATATATCATATGTCACATTCCTTTTCAACCTCATGGTCTTATAGTAGATGACCTTGCTTAGATTTTTTAGGGTTTTTATAATCTTATAGTGTTTGGATATAGTGTAATACATATTAAATTCATTAATAACTTGATCTTGAGTCATAACAAAGTGATAAAGCATAAAAATATTTTAAAAAAATATATCAGGATTAGTTAGCTCCATAACATAATGATTATTATAAAATCATTGAAAATAATAGTAGGTTTTCTCTTTGAGTGGGTCTAAGAAATGTTACATTGTGAAATAAAAAGGATAAGCTATATTGATTTGGTTGATGAATTTGATATCATATGAATGATAGAAATAGATTATATCTAGTTGACCAATATATAGGGAATAAGAACATGAAATAGAAATTTGTACCCAGTTGGCTGATTTAGTATGATCATAAAATGAATAGTATTGGGTTGAACAATATAGTTGGAAATAAACTAGTAAATTTAAATTGTATCAAGATAGATAATGCAGTTAGAAGGGAACTCATAATTGTATCAAGCTAGTAGGTACAGTTGGAAAGAAACTAATAAACTTAAACTATATCAAGTTGGTTGATACAATTATAAAAAAAGATAAAACATTATCGATATGGATGATAAATTCTATAAATTAAAAAAAATTATATCAGGTTGGTTGATACAATATGGTGAAATATAATAAATTAGATAAATAGTAGTAAAATAGTAAAACATTTTTTATGTATGGGATATATAGCTAAGTTGGGTGTGTTTAATTTTTAATATCTTAGATATATTATTCCCATGTGTAAATATTGAATAAGGACCAAATGACACTAACTAAAAAGGATTCAACCATCCCATATTCACACTATCCCATCTTTGAGGTATGTTACATTCAATTCTTGGGGCTAAGTAATTACTAGTGCACTACAAAACCAAATGGCTAAAAAAATTCCTATTGGTTAAAAAAACCCTACTCACTTTTGATTTACCATGAGGTATGTTAAAGATAAATTATATATAGTATTTTGGCCTACTTCCAAGACTTATAATTAATATCCTTCTTTATAGAAATATATGGTCACAAGGTGTTAGATTATTGGGAAGAGATGGATGGAAGAAAGAAGTGAAAACTTCTAGGAAAAGATGATCTGACCTAATAGCAAACTCACCTCCTATAAGACTTAAATTATTCTATCCAACACATTCATATCAAAATTTTCCCAAAGGATGATGCCCTCATTTGGAAACATGATCCCAATGAAATTTACTCTATTAAGTCTTCTTACTCTTCCCTTTAAAAATACGAGGAAGAAGATGACAACTGGTAGGAGCTCTTGATTAAAAACCTCATTACCAAAATTAGTATTTTATTATGGATGGTAGCCTAGAATAATATTTTAACTATGGATAATATGGTGAAGAGAGGCATTCCCATCCATAATAGATGTGTCTTTTACAAGAAAGAAGCTAAGTCTATCAAACACTTGTTCATATCCTGCTCTTTTGCTTCATTTATTTTTTAACATTTCCAACTTTCCTTGGGTTACTCTTGGCTCCATGAAAAACCTAATCACCCAATGTAAACCACCTTTTGAAGCTCCCCCACTAAAATTTTGGTAGGATTTGGCTCTCCCCAATATTAATTGGGGTATCTAGAAAGATAAAAATTCTTGTATCTTTATGAACCATAGATCAAATATTTCTTCCACCTCCAAGTGATTCTTGGCCTTTGTCTATGAAAAATATTCTTCATTTGCTTCATCTTTTGACTAACCTAGTTATCCTTTCTTCTCCCAGAGTCTACACTAGCTCAATTTGGTCATTCCAAGAAAATCTCAAGTGAAGGGGGTTGAGAGGTCTAAATTCAACTAGTCACTTCCTCCCCTCTTGTGGTTTAAGATAAATTTTGATAGGGCAATGAATGGGAACCCAAGCCCAGTAGGGCCGAGAGGTGTGATCAAATATTCTTCCAATAATATTTCTGTAGGCTAAGTGGGTCCATTTAGAATCCAAACCAATCATGTCTTAGAAGCCACTATGACACTTTAGGGGATCAAGTTAGTGGTTAATCTCAGCATGGATTTCATATAGATGAGGGAGATTTGATGAACATTATTAATTATTTGCAAGGCTTTCCCATTCCTCATGGAACATTTCTAGAATCATCAGTGATGTTAAAAACTTGTTAACCCACTTCAAAGGGGTCTCTATAGGGGATGTTTATAGGGAAGGAAATAGAGGTGTTGATTACATGGAAAACATTGGAGTCCTAAGAAGTGATTTCATCACTTGCCTGAGAGAAAATTTATAGATGATGTCATTTATATTATTGAATCAAAGAAAGGACACATCATGTAAAGTCATAATGGGATTATTAATTATGATACAAACATGAATAATAAGTTGTGACATTTATCCATGCAAGGCTATAAATATAAGGCCTTGAATATTTTGGTAATCTTGAGATTATATTATATGATCAATCATGGATCTTTTTTTCTAAAAACTCCCCATTTCAATCCCTAAGAGCTTGTTTTGTGAAGTCTATAGAAGTAGTTTCCAATTTCATAGAATCAGTGGGGATAAAGATTGATTCAAACTTATCTCTTATGTTGATGTTAAGGAAAATGAATACATATGGCATAAAATTTTCAAGGGTAGGCTAGCACCATTTATGGAACATCTGGTCAGGCATGACATAGCACTCTCTTAAGACTTTGCCCATGGTTGGAAAGATTGTGATGTAAGAATTCATGGTCTAAAAATCTTAATCACTAAGGAGATTATATGTGAAACTACCAAGATGGAATATAATGGTGTGAAAGCATTCAAAGATAAGAAGTGGAAGGAGGATATCCAGATCATTTTATACAAAAAGGAAAATAATAAACCTAAGAGTTCATCATAGAAGGGTTTTATGAGAACTAAGTTACCAAGGAAATGGCTAGAAGTCTATATCGAAATTATGACATACACTACACTTGAGGGAAAACATACTATTATTTTTTCCCCTCGCTTCCTTATTCTCAACCACTTTAAAATCCATATCATTAGCATTCCATTCTTCTTTCTAAAATCTTTGGAGGTTTTAATGTTAAATTTCAAAAAGAACCCATCAGCTAATTTAATCTATCAAGGCCTTATTTTATTATTGATCAAGTGTGGGGAGCCACAATTGTCCAAGATTATCAATGAAGCTATTGACATCAATATTGGAAAGGAAAACTCAAAGGAGGTTAAAGGGTACTATACTCAATTGGATTTTGGTAATGAGTAGGAGGAGCAAAATTTTGGGGATTCTACTAAACAAGTTGAGGAGGATCCTAAAACTGATTTGTAGAGCCCTATATTTATCTATTTTCTCACTAGTAAAGGTAAATGAGTCTTTGGTTTCAATGTTAAATTGGAAATTGAGGACTCCCTCAAAAATTTAAATATAAATACTATGATCCAAAAGCTCCTATGTGGAAAAACTATTGATGATTTTGATAACCTTAAAGGGTTCCTCAATCGAGAGTCGATAGTTAATAAGGTGGGTAAAGATCACGTAGTTCACACCCTAAAAGGTAAACCCACCCACCATAAAGAAGAGGAGGACATTTTTTAGGATCTCGAGGAAGAAAAAGGGGAGATTCAACCTTCTAGCCTCAAGTAGAAGCAATAGGATAACGGTAAGGATTAGTTCATTGGTAGTCAAATTAGAGGAAGAAATAACAAAGGTGTTAGTACTGAGATCGAGTAGCTAGTCTTTTACTCTAAAATGGAATAGTTTGTCTAGCTCTATTTACTTTTGGTTACCTTTAGGTTTTTTGGTTGACAATTGCCATAAGTTAGACAACAGGGGCTTTTAGCTATCAGGTCTATCTTTTTGTCCCCTTTTGTCCTTTTATTATGTCTTATTTATCTTTCAATTATCTATTCCAAAGAGTATGGGTCCCTTCAACCTGATTGTTAACCAATCAAATAAAAATATATTTAATATTTGGAAAAAACCCTCAAACCATGACTCAAGTAAAAATGATGACTGGTTTACCTAGAAAAATAACTCCTATGAGTTTTACAATTGTTAGAACAAAGTGCTAGATTAAAACACAAACATAAAAATATAGATGATTCAATTTGAAAACAAGAAATAACATGCAATGAAATAAATAAACACTAAATTAGTATCAATATGACTGATATAATATATATAATTGGAAAAAATTTGATAAAATTGAACTGTATTGGGTTGGTTGATTAGTTAAAAAAACTAATAATTTTATTAGATTGGTTGATACAGTTGATAAAAATAATAATACTATATTGCACTAGTTGATATAGCTAGATTCAAAATATATGATGGTTTTGAAAATGTCACTAATTATAAAAAAGGAAAACATAAAAATGATAAAAATAGAAGTTGGATAAGATTCATGTCAAGTTCATCAAAATGTATGCATGGCCTAAGATGACCTATAACTATCATCTATTTTTCAAATAAGGTCAAGTTAGAAAAGTCTTGTTAGTTAAAAGTGTCTTTAAAATTATACCTATGTATTTTATTTCTCTATTTAAAATTATTAAGGTTGTTCAAGAAAAATTAGAAAGGATTCAAAAATCTTTTTGTGGTCAGGGATAGAGGATAAGAAAAGATTATCTTTATTGGAATGGGATAAGTTTTGTTTGCCTAAACAAAATGGTAGATTGCATCTTCAAATATTGAGATGGATGAATAAGGTGATGGAATCTAAGATTTTTTGGTGATTTATTAAGGAGTCTAATTTCTAGATTAATATATTCTCTATAAGTATCTCAATAATGGCAATATTGATACTTTTTTCATTGAGTATTTTGTTATGTGAGGTTATACTATATGGAATTTATTTATTAAAAATAGAGAGGTTATTAAGAATGGTTATAAATGGAAGATTAACAATGGATTGAATATAAGTTTTTGGGAGGATTATTGGATATTGGATCATCTACCAATATCATTATATCTAGGGCAACATGTTAGTGGTAAACTCAAATGGCTTTTTAGAATCAAGGTGGTTGATTATATTCAATTTTAAAATGGTAAGAAGTAATAGAAACTTCTTTTTATTGAAAATTTTGATGAGGTGGAGAGAAGTATTATCCTTTATCTTAATATTTTGTTAATATGTATTCATATTACCAATTTGATTAATAAAAATGAAGTGGTTTGGAGGGATGTTACAGATGGTTAGTATAGGGTCAGGCCAGGGTAATCATTGTTAAATCCTAATAATGTTAAAGTTTTTCCTTGATTGAGAGTGTTCAATAAGGATCTTGTTCCTAAAATTAACATTTTATTTTGGTTTTTCCTCCATAATAATATATATAGTGGAAAATATTTGTAAAAGAATATTGATGTTGGTGAACTGTTGTTATCTCTATGAATTTGATTTGGCATTTATCCATAATCTAATGATGGATTGTCCTTTTTTTAATAATTAAGGGATTATTTTGAATAATTAACAGGTGTCTTGGGACCATAATAGATCATTGATAAATTCTTGGATGTCTTGATGTTCTCCTTTTTCAAAGCAGGTGTTAAGGAAACTTTGGATCTTAATGTTCCTTCATATTTTATGGGGAGTATGGAAGGAATGCAATAATAGAGTTTTTAGGGATTTGGAAGTGGTTTCTAGTCAAGTGGCTATTAAAATAATAAGCTTTATTTTTGGAAACTATAAATTTGTTAAGTGGGGTAAAAAAGTGGATGTTCATGAAGAGTTTTTAGTGTAGAAATGGAATCTTATTATGTTTGGTGATTTTTAGGTAGATCCAAGAATTAATCTTAGAAGACAGGTTAAATGGTTGTGTCCTTAGTTGGGTTTAGTCAAATTGAATTTTATGGTTCTTCCAAGGGTAATCTAGGCTTGTACTAGGGTTGTGTTATAAAGAATGATTATAGTCATATTTTAGGTGCTCATGAAGGTAGTATAGGGTTCTAAATGAATCATTTAGTAGAGGCTATTATAGCATTGTGGTGGATTCAATTGGCCAAAGATGTGGGATGTGTTAATTTTATTATGGAGGGGTATTCAATGAACATTGATAATTACCATATTGGGAGTCATAAGCCTACTTATACTATAAACCATATCATAGAGAAAAAATTAAGTTTAGACTAGACTTTTAATTCTATTAAATTTTAGCATATATATAGGAAAGATAATGGATTGACTGACTATTTTACTAATAGGGGTGTTTTATATCCAAATATTAAGAGGTGTTTTAATCATTATGTCTTTCATAAGGATATTGTGGAATTCTATAAAAGGATATATTATTGTTTAATTGAAATTATAATAATTTTTTATCTCATTCATTTTTTGAGAGATGGGCAATCAACACATTCAAACATCATGGTCAAGATTTGTATTGAAATGAGTAATGATCATAGTAATTCATGTGAAAGGATTTTGGTTAGTTATAATGATTTCATGTAGGAGCTTGCTTGTGTGGATAATTTTTGTTTCTCTTATTATGGAGTGGTGGTGGCTTTTTTTGAAACCTTCATTGGTGATAGGGAATCTATTAATTGCTTTGTGTGGGGTTTCATTTTTTATAGTAGAATGGGTGGAGGACTACTCTGTGTGGATCACATGTTGGCACAAAGGATAAAATAAAATTTCGAGGTTTGTAAAATTATGTAGATAGATGATTGGAAAATTTTATCAAAAAAATTTATGGCTATGACCAATATTTATCCATATAGTTTGTATAAATTTGGAATGATAGGAAGGTGGAAATAAACAATGTCACTATTAAGATTTTAGAAGATCTTATTACCCAAGTTATGGGCATGTCAATTGAATAATGTAAATATGTAAAATCAAATAAGGAGTATCAAAAGGAAATGAATATTTTTTTGAGTGATGGAGAGTAATTAACTAAATATTAGGGGGTTTCATAAGATAATATTTTCTACTAACTTATGACATTGTGACCAAGTAGGTGATTAGGTATGTGACACTCAAAGGAAGATACATGATTGTACATTTAAATCATTTTCCTATACTAAATTTTCTTAGGTCTAGATTTAGTGTAAGTCTCCCATTCTATATATTACACTCTTTGTAAAGTTTGATAAGATATTTGAAGATAGGTAAGAAAAAGGTCCCTTTACATCAAGTTGTAATTTTCTTAATTTTTAAATATTTTAAAGGGATAAATCTTATTATTCCCCACCCTAAGGAGAATTTGGGTGTCTCTAATTGTGGATCTACAAGAAATATTAAGGGTGCTTGTGGTTCTTCTCAATTTAAGGTTTTACAGGGGGGTAGAATAAGTCTTATTGACCTAGAAAAATAGGATTCTAGGTTTAAAGTCAATGATATTGTGTGTGATGGATGGGACAAGGTGAATGATTTAGAGATCGAGTCTAAATTTCCTTTAGTTGGTAATGATGGAGCCATTATTAAGGGTTTAGATAAAAAAGAGATGGAAGAGGTCACTCTAGGTTTTCAATTATTGAATGAATTAAAGGTGGGTGATGTTTTGAATGTTTGTATGCCTGAGAAGTTGAATGTTAAAGAGAAATTATATAAGGAATTTGACATTGTCTTTCAAATTCAAAGTGCACAGAGTAAATTGGATCACTTGGGGGATGAGGTAGAATTTCATAAGGCATTTATGAGATGGCTCATGAGGGATCATGCACATGTAAAGGAATCAATGAATAAAATGAATATGAATGAATGAATTTACTGATCCAAGGTAGATTTCATAGAGATAACTAAGTAGATGTCAACTATGAGAACAAAACTCAATGATTTCACATGAAAATTAGGTTATAAAAGATAATTTTAGGTTGATATTGGTTTTTATCACTGTATCTATGTAGAATTGTACTCATAATATTAAAGTTTTAAAGGTACTTTCTAAAAGGAAATTGGAAACTATGGAGTAAGGCAGAGGTAATAAGAAACACAAAGGAATTCTTGAGAATAATCTAGACCCTCAAAACTTCAAAATATTGATGCCATAATCAATAAAATGAAGAATAAATAGAGCCAAGTGTTATAAGGGTGGACTTGTGCACATTGATAGGTATGCTTTTATAATAGTATTACCGTTTTATGGTGGTTTTGCTTCTATAGACATTCTTAAATGTATGTTTTTTTATATTCATAGGCTTTCTTTTACTTATCTAAGTTTAAAACCAGGCATGTTTTCTTTTTGTAATAGGATGGGTGCCCTTTAACAACCCACTTCTAACATAATTAAAAACAATAGATTTTACATATTGTTGGTTAATCAGGGAAGGACCTAGAATAATTGTAGACTTAGTAGAAGATAATCAACACCCAAATGTCAAGAGGAAAGGGTCTCAAAGCCTAATCCTATGACATGGGGTATAACTCTCACTATGGATATATGATGGGTAAGTGATTGTAAGGATGATTATAAAGTCACAATTAAATTAAATGATGAGTAAGGTGTAATTGAATTAAATGATGGTTAAGGTGTAAGTTATTTAAATGATGGGTAAATAATTGTAAATAAGGTAAGGTGAAATGGTCAACCAAATTACTAGAACATTTAATGCTAAATTGGTTGCTTTATTGGACCCTTAACATATTCACATTAATTACATATTTTTTTAATTATTAACATATGATGAAAAATTAAAGGAATCTGGAGAGACGTCTTATGTTGCATTTTTTAAGTATTTCATACTTGATGGAAGAAGCAAAAGAGTCCATAAATTTCATTTTGTCTTTCTTAATCATTTTAGGCACAAAGATACAATTTCTTTTCCTTTCTATTTGCGCTTCTCGCTGCTCTAAAGTTTGTTCACTCATAGAAAAAAGGAGTCTCATCCTATATTACATGAGGGATTAATCCTAATAATAGAAGGTTTCTGCAAAAACAAGGCCATTGTCCTGAATCCTTATTCAGACAAAAATAAGGACTCACAGAGTAAGAAGAATGAAACAATAAAAGGGAAAGAAAAAGTTAAACCCAAATCGTCCAGCCTCAAAAAATAGATTGATATGAGGAAACAGAGTGGGAAAGCACTAAAAGTTCTAAGGAGGAGAGTATGGAGGAAGAGGAAGGAACAGAGAGTGGGGATTACAGCTCTAATGAAGAAGGAGAAGATAAATGTAAGAATGAGAAAGAAGGGGACACTATAGAGGAAAAAACTGAAAAGAATAACTATGATCTTGAGGAAAATCAGCAAGTGCCAGAGGAAATTGAAAAAGATATGGATGTTTTATTTGAGGATCCTACTTCAAAAACAGAGGAGGAACATCTAGTTCAGGATGCCTATCATGCAATAAAAACTAGAGAACAAGTAAAGAATGATTTTATCCACAATGAAAGCCCTATTGAAACTAAGGAATAGAAAAGAATGGAAAGGGAGGATTATACAGAAAAGGATGAAGACAATCCAAAAGAGAACACAAAAGATTTAAGTGATGTAGGGTAGAATGATAGGAGGCATCCCTTTATGAATTTGGCCAAATGCAAAGCAGACGCTATCCTTCAAGTTGGCTCGTGGATATATAAGGAGATAATGGGCCTCAAGAAGAAAATGGAAATATTGGAATGTAATCAGGAAGCAGATCAAAATAAAAATAATAATCTGGAAATGCAGATGAGGGATATACCTATCAAACTTAAAGACTATGAAAACAATCTAAGGGGGCTCATTAAAGAAAGCAGAATGAAGATGGAGGAGGTAACTTCTAGCATATGTGCAGCCGCTATGAACATTGGAAAACAAGCAAATGAGGAAATTAAATCCTTAGAGGGGCTTAGCAAGAGAACTAGACAGAGCTCAAGGAAGAAAGTAATGCAAGAGGTTGCTATGTCGGCAGCTATATCTATACAGGACACTACTGTGATTAGAAAGGAAGTGGTGAAGATGATTTTAGAATTAGAAGAATAAGATCTTTGAGTTCTTACAGTCCTGGTCCCTTTAGTTGGATGTTATATCTGGTTTTGTGATTGGAAAGGAAGTGGTGAAGATGATTTTAGAATTAGAAGAATAAGATCCTTGAGTTCTTACAGTCCTGGTCCCTTTAGTTGGATGTTATATCTGGTTCTGTTATCTGGTTCTTTGTTTTCTTTTCACACTGGAGTTTCCAAGTCTCAGTAAAACTTGGGGTTTGTCTTTTGATGATTTTGTATTATGGTTTCAGGTCCCTATAAAACTTGTTTTTGATACTGCTTAGCTTGTAGGTGATAGGTTTCACCTATGGACGTTATTTTTAATCCTTCATCCTTTGTTTCATGGTTTTGGGGTCCCTTCAAAACCTATTTTTACCTTAATCTAAAACATATGATGAAAACCTCATGTAAATAAATATAATAAAACATATTTATTAATTACTATTGATGGATTCCTACGAGAGAGGTTGGATCCATTGGTTAAAACTATCCACCTCCACACCCCAATATAAAACAGTTTTCCCCTTTTGGTAATTTACTTACTATTGTGATAATTAATACATCAAGACAGTATGTATTCATTACATTGACATGAAGAGTTATGTGAAGTTTGTTTAGAGAAGAAGTGAGAGAAAGAAGGATTTTCTATTGGGTTATTTTTCTCAGTTATATTAATAGGATAAACCCATGTGTGTTTACCTCTTTGAGGTTTTCCACATTAGGTTTTATGTCAACATTAATTTGTGTCTTTGTTTATTAATTGCGTCACTAGATCCATTATGTTCATACTCAATATTTATTATATACACTTTTAATTATTTCATGGTTCCAAAGCTTGGAGATGTTGTGATTGATTTAAAAATACTTTAGAGTTGGATTATTTTTCTGGTAAGCTTTCAAAATACCATTATTCAAACATTTTCAAATATTTTTATCAATACTCAACCTAGTGTATGACATAGAGGGAAAGGAATTTTTTTTTTATCATTATAGATGCCTATTTATCATATTTTGAGCATCCTCAACCTCAATTCAAGCACTCAAAATTACATTCAAACAATAAAAGATCAATTTAAAGTAAACTAATAGATTTGGAATCATTATATAACCACTTGAAGTGTGTAGAGGCTAAAAACTCATAAAAAATGTATTTGATCTCCTAAACCCTAATTTTTCTGTTTAAATCTTTTAAAAAACTATTATTGGTGAATCTAAACCCCTATAAGCCTAAGAAGGTATCCTAAAGCCTCTATATTTTTTGTTCTTCTTCCTTGACACACATGTATGGCCTGTGTGAGCTGATAAGTACATAAAATTTTGAATTTTATGATCAAATTTTGATTTTGGACACTTGATCCTCTTTCTTAGACATGTGAAGGGGTGTCTACAAAATTTCAAGCTCTTTAGTGGATTCCTCAAACTATTGTGTAGTTATAGCTTCCTCATCTGAGCCATGCTTACTAAAACATATTTTTTAAGGTTGGTATATAGTTTTTAATAGTATTTACTAAATAATTTTTTTAATATATATAATATTCCATTCAAAAATAAAAGTGAACCCCATTTTTTATTTTAACCTTTTTACCAAAAAGTAAAAAAAACATGCAAACTATTTTTACATACATGTAATTATTTTATTTTTAAATAAAATTCAATAAAATATGTTTTTAAATCAAATTTTGCATGTATTCTTTCAAAGAATTATAGTAGAGTAGTTGGTAATTATTATTTTACAAGACACTTGTGACAATAATATCTTGAGTTCAAACCCCTTCAACCCTATTTATTTTTTGTCAAATATTTTCAAAACTAATTTATTTTTTAAAAACAATTAGTTAGAAAATAATTTTTGGTTTGCATGCCTTAACTCATTTTTAAAACCCTAATCTAATTTTGACACTTGACATAGTCAATTATTTTTATAAAATGGTCATGTGACTAGTCCTTTTATAGGTTTTATACATTCTGAATGCATTAGTGTGGTTTATTTATTGATTTGAAGCCTCCTTATATATTTTTTTCAAAAAATAATTATTATTTTGTTACATAGCTATTTCATGTGACACTTGAGACACCTTATTTGGTCGTAATATTTTACAAAAATTTTGAATTATTTTACATAAAATTGAACAATTATTATTATTTTACGTTATAAATTTACTTTATTATGAAATATATTATAAAATCACATTGAAGGGAAGTAATGACTTCTCATAATTTTGTGCTAGACAAATCTTAAATGTTTAATGGGTCAAATTATAATATATGTAAAATTTACATTAAAGACAAGTTTATGACTTGTAAATTATTAAATATTATGGTCAAGATTGAAAAACCCCATTAGGAATAAATGTCATGACTAAGCTTACCCATGCATTTTAACATAAATCACATGAAACTATGTTGATTATTTTACATAGTGTTAAAGATTAATTCATACTCCATATTAGTAATTAAGAGTCTCCTAGTGATGCTTAGAAACTCCTTCAATCTATACATAAGGTAACTCTTATCTCTAAGATAATTAAGCTTATTCTTGAATTTTTAACTACACCCATGAAAGGCAATGAAAAATTTATTGATTTTATTAAAAAAATCAAAAACATTAAATCTCAGTTATATGGTTTTAATTTGAATCTCATTTAAGATCATTTTTTTAATTTTACTATTTAGTTGAATATTCATGAAAAAGATTACAATTTTATTTTAATTCTTAATTCAAAATATAAAATAGCACAATACATCCCTAATCTCACTACCTTTTGTACTCTTCTTATTCAAGAAGATAAAGTGATGTCAAATTTTGATTCTAAAGAGAATGTCACTCAGTCTCTTCTCACACTTAATCCTATTTTTTTAAATAATAGAATCCATAAATCTAACCCTAAGTTTACTAATGAAAAAAATGGAAGTAATAAATATGTTAATAAGAATCATAAAGTTAAATTTAATGAGAATTGTAATCTGTGTGGTAAATTTAGTCATATAAGGGAAGATTTTTATTAATAATTTTTTTTAAAATAACAAAGGGAAGAAAGGTTCTAAATAGAATCATCAAAAAAATAAAAACCATAATTAGAATAAAAATAAATAACATAATTCTAACATTATTATTTTATATGTTGTCTTGTTTGTTTCTAATAAAAATGAATGGATTTTAGATAATGGTATATTGCATAATATGACTTGTTTGTCTCATATTTTATATGGCACTAGAGATTTATTTGAAAATATTTATTTAGGAGATAATTCATTTTTAGAAGCCACTAAGCAAGGAAAAACAAAATTTACAAATGTTGTTATAAACGATGTTTTCTATGTTCCTAAAGAAAAAATATTATCCTATTCTCAATTTATAAATGGTAATTTCATGGAAATTTTTCTTAAATATAAATGGTCTATTATAAATCGATCTAGTTTTCTTATTGCTAAAGGAATTCAATAGAATGGTTTATACATGTTTTTTACTTCTTATGCATGTTGTATTTTATTTCAATGTAGGAATGAATCTAAATTATGGCATGAAAGATTATGACATTAATTTTATAAGGTTATATAATATGTATTATCATAATATTTTTTTGGTATTCCTGTTATATCTTCTCATCATGAAGCTTGTGTGGGTTTCTTGCATAATAAGAAACATTCCAAATCCTTTCAAAAATTCATGATGTGAATTCCTCACATCCTTTAGAGATAATTCATAGTGATGTTATAGGACCACTTTAACTTTCATATCTTAATGATTCCTTATATTATTTTTCTTTTATTAATGATCATACTATAATTATTTGATCATATTTTATAAAAAATATGAAGTATTATCCAAATTCAAATAATGTAAAACTATTGTGGAAAAAGCTTCTAATTTTTCTATTAAAAAATTAAGATATGATGTGGTGAATATATTAATAAATAATTTGATTCATTTTACATTAGTTTTGGTATTCAAAGAGTTAATAACTCCCTATTCCCCACAATAAAATGGTGTTGTTGACAGGAAAAAAATGAGCCATTATTAAAATGAGTAAAATAATGTTACATTATGTAAATATTCCTAAATTATTATAGGATAAAGCCATGAATATTGGTGTGCATATTATTAATATAGTTCATACTAAAACTTTATATCTTTATACTCCTTTATAAATAAGGTATAATAAAAAACCTAGTGTTACTCATCATAGAATATTTGATAGTCATGCTTCCATCTTTGTTTCTAAATAAAAAAGAAATAAACTTGATCCTACCTCCTATTCATGAATATTTATAGGTTATGAAGTAGAAATAAAATATTAAGAGTGTATGATCCTTATAAAAGACAAATAATTGAGAATAAAAATGTTCTTATCTTTGAAAAATCTTTTTGTGGGGCCTCTATGGAACCCCTTCGGTGTTCTTCATTTGATGAACCTAGATCTCTTGTTACTCTTTATGAATAAATAGACACCGTATAGGAATTTGACCCAATTTTGGATAACATAGAGTCTAATGAACCTTCTGAATTTCATTTTAAATCTAAAATACCCAAATGGGTTGAATCTCTAATTTAGACATCTGATCTTGATAATCTTAATAAATTGACTAGGAGTCAAAAAAATTGTCACGTTTTAATGATTATGTATGAATATGAACCTCAATATTTTGAATAAACTATTAAAGGTGGTAGATTCAAAGTCATTATGCAAGCTTAATATAATTCCTTAATTAAAAAATAGACTTGGGATCTTGTCCCATCTCTACCTAAAAATCATATTTTTAGTTGTAGGTGGTTTTATAAAATCAAATATAATTGAATTGGTAAAATTGAAAAATTTAAATCAAGATTAGTTTCTCATGTTTTTATTCAGAAACTCAAGATTGAATATGTTGAAACCTTTGTTCTTGTAGTGAAAATAAATTTTGATAGATTGCTTATTACTCTTGCAATTCAAAATGGTCAGATTATACACCAAATGGATATCAAAAATACATTCCTAAATGGTGATTTAGAAGAATAAATCTACATGACTTAGCATAAATATTTCACTGACTCTACCAAATAAAATTATGTTTTTAATTAACATAATTCAATTAGAAAAACCTATGCAATTAAATTTTCCCACCTTGTAGGGCCCTCTGAGTGCAACCTCTACGGAGTGCTTCCTGATCTAATGGAGGCTACTACCTTTGGTAGTGCCTTTGGGGACCTGAAATTGATAGAGGGAGTTCCCTCCAATAGATGGAAGAAAGTGTTAATGGGGGAAAACATGTGTTCTACTAAAAACATGTTGAGTCTTCCTATTAAAAAATATTCCATTGAGGGTATGGCCCTGACTATCCCAAATGATCTAGTTGAGAAAATCATGGTGACCATGGATCTTGCACTGGTTGGTAAGTTTTTCTCCTTCTGTCCTAATATTAATATGGTTAGGAAATGGGTGATTTCTCGATGGAAAACTAAAGGTAGTGTCTTAATCACTGCTATGGCAAGAGGCTTGTTCCTATTTAGATTTACGAATAGAGAGGATATGATAGTTATTCTTACTAGAGGACCATGGCTTTATGGTCCACATTCACTTGCCTTGTGCCCTTGGAAACTGGGGTTTGACCCTAACTTAAACCTCAGCAAGTTTGATCCTACTTAGGTAAGGTTTCCAGGGTTCCCATTGGAATTATGGGATGAAAAAATATTTATAGCTATTGGCAACTCCATTGGCCAGTACGTTACTATAGATCATACTACCAGAACTCAATCCAGATGTGTTTTTGCTTAGTTTTTTGTAAATGTAGAGATTAATCAAACCCTCCCCATGTCTATAGATTTAAACTCTAAATATGGGATTTGGACTCAGCTGATCATCTATGAAAATGCTACCACTTTCTATCAAATATGTAGGAAAAAGGGACATATAATGACTCAATGTAAGGTGAAGCAAATGGAAAAGAAATATGATCCCCCTATTGAAGGTGAGGATCATTCTAACAAATCTAGAAACCCTGGCAGTTAGGGAATGGGGGGTAATGCAAAAAATTATGATATTATTGAGAAGGTTATGAAAAAATATGGTTAGGGGGAGGTCTCTAGTAATGTAGAAAAAGCTATTGTAGATGAGAATAATAAGAAGGTTATGGATAATGATTGTCATAATGTTGTAATAGACATAAATAACTCTTTGGATCAATAGACCAATATGTTTGAGGAAGGGGAAATACATGCCCAACTGATAGATGGGGATGATGTAGAAGGCAAAGTTTTGAGAGATGATCAGTTGGATCTACCTTTAGAAATAGTAGATACTGAGGGAGAAATAGCCTTATATTCAAACATAGATACTTCCCATGCTTTGGAAGTAGGTGACCAATTAGCCAATTTTTCATTGATAGGTGAAATAGGACAAAATGGCAGTGGTAATGAGCAAGAAGAATGGATTACCCCAAAGAAAAAGAATCATAGAGGTAAAAAATTTGTGGATGTTGGCATTGACTCCAAACAAGGGAGACCAAACCTAAGAAAAACAAGACAATGGTAGATTGCAAGTGGTAAATAGAAAACACTGGAGGCCCATTCCCTTAAATCTTCTAAATGAGAATTTTATCCTGGAACTTGAGGGGCTTTAACAGTCCCTCCAAATAGTTTGAGGTTAAAAACTATATTTTAGATAATAAATTAGATATTTTATTACTCTAAGAGGTCAAGATTAATGAGGATATTTTTAAGAAAATCACTTATTACATATGGCCTAAGGCTACTTTCTGCATTAGTCCAGCTGAAGGGGCTTCAAGTGGGATTGTAACTATGTGGAATAGTGCTAAAATTTAGGGATATCTTATTGCTTCTAATAAGCATTTTTTGATTATTAACTTCTCTTTGTCTTCCTTAAACTAGTCATTAATTAATATTTATGGCCCTAATAATAGAGCTTTGAGGCAAAATTTGTGGACTAATCTGAGTAGCTTCAGGACTAATACCCCACACACTAGATGGATACTGGTTGGTAACTTTAACACCCCATTATATCCTTCTAAAAAATATGGTGGGATTATTGATTACTTTGATAGCATGTTTGACTTTGTAGAATTTATAAATGATTGGGGATTGCTAGATGTAGAATTGAAAAATCAAAATTTCACCTGGTTTAATAGAAGAAGGGGAGACCAAATGATCCAAGTTAAATTAGACAGGTTTCTTATTTCTAGTAACTAGGATGACTATCATAATATGCATTTACAGGCTTTTCCTAGAACTATGTCAAATCATTGCCCTATCTTCCTTAGTTGGAAAGATCAGAGCTAACATGGCCCTTTCCCTTTCAAATTTGAAGCCATGTGGATTAAACATAAAGACTTCAAACAATTGGTGGCTCAATGGTGGCAAATTCCTATCTGGGGCACTCCTATGTTTAGATTAGTCAAAAAACTTTAGCATATCAAATAGGAAGTGTTGACCATTTTTTGCCTAATAGGCCATAAAATCAGTCCCCTTCTTTTCTTGTTGTTCTAAGCTAGTACTTTTAATTTTGCATGAGTCTTGCAAATTTCTACAGATTTTGTAGGTTTTCTATGGACTCTACAGGTCCATTTCTATAGACTCTATAGAGCTTAGATTTTTATGGACTCAGCAGTGAAGGTTTTCTATGGACTCTGTAGGTCCATTTCTATGGACTCTACAGGTTCATTTCTATAGACTTTGTAGGTTTTCTACAGACTCCACTGGAACTTCTATGAACTCTATAGGTGTAGTCTTTCGGCACATGAAGAACCAGTTCAAAGAGTGCAAGGTTTTACAAAGCTTCTTCAGACTCTTGTCTAAATAAATTCACAAGGAAAGAGGCTAGAAGAGTGGTTCAATGACATAATATTTCCAAGAGTTAGCATATTTGAACCATTGAACCATTGAACCGGTTCAATGCTTCAGTTCAATGCCTTGGTTCAATGCTTTGATTCAACACTTGGTTCAATTGGCAAAGTTCATCACTTTGGTTCAAATTATTGGTTCAACATTTTGATTTAATGCTTTGGTTCACTTAGTCGATTCATCCATCAGTTCAATAGCTTTTGGTTCAATCAAAGGGTTCATTGGCTCGATTCAATGAGCTTGGTTCAAAACTCAATTCAAAGCCTTGGTTCAACAACCGTTTAAACCATTGAACCGATTCAATCAATTGGTTCAACAGTTGGTCCAAAGGAGTAGTTCAATGTGAAAAGTCAAGAGAGACTCTTGAAGTACAAGTGCCCTTGTGGAGGGCACTTGGTTGGAAAAATCACCCTTTGAAAGGTTCGATTTCAATAAACCTGAAGGGCACTTTGAAGGCAGCCAAAGGAAAACAAAAATCTTGAAAAAGGACTAAGGAAAGAAATGAATTCTTTCAAACTTTTTAGCCAAAGGAATTCCTTCATAAAATAACTCCAAACAAATTTGGAAGAAGTCCATAGGAGAAAAGAAGCCAAGAAAATTCCAAAGGCAAAGCAGCCAGACAATTCTCGCAGGCTTTTTGTCCACGAGAAAATTATTCATGAAAAAAGCCCACGAGGAAGAAATTTGAAGGAAAAAGGTTCAAACAAAAGGCTGAAGTAAAAAAAGTTGATGAAAATTCTAAGGGGTGACAGGCCCAAGGACATCAAATTCAAACATGGTGAACTATCCATTGGAAATTCAAATGTTGTGACGGGCCCATGAACGTCAAATTTTACACCAAGAAAAGCCAGAGTCTGAAAGGCACCAAGTGGCGGCCACAAAAGGATTTGGCATGCTTTTTTAGGAGCAACAGAACATGCCACATGTCCTCTTTTATAGGACCTTCAAGGGGTGCCTAAATCTTTTATGATTCAAACAGATGCTGACACATGTCCTGCCCATTTCACAATGGAATGTGCCACATGTCACTTATTTGAAATCGGCAAGAAGAGCCCAAGGAATGTAGTGACCCACCAAAAGATAGTCTCGAGGGGTAATGGAGCCAAAAAAGGACAAAAATAGGATGAGACAAGTGTAGGAAAAGACAAAGTAGTCCAAGTGGCAAAGGAGAGGTGAGTTATTGCTAGATGGTCACCAAACAGTGCAAATAGTAAATGACGCGGCCTGTCTTCTCCAATTTGCATTTATAAGGGGAAAAACTACATGAATATCTAGAGAGAGCAGTCTATTTATAGAAAGAGGTGTGGCCCATGCTTTCAAATTAATGCTTGAATGACAAAGTCAAGATTGGTGATTACATAGCATGGTTCCAACAGGCCTCTTCTAGAAGAATGACATCAACAATAGTGATTTCCTCTTCTCAATGTTTTCAATGCACATGGGCCAACTTGTCAAAAGCACCAAGGTCTTTTCAAAAGAAGCACCAAGTTATCTTCCCCTATTTATATATATTGTGAAAATTCTCATTTGGAAAGGATCCATTCTCTCAGCCTTAAGGCAAAACTCTACCCAAAAATCTCTCGAGTTTGTAAGGCAGAGCTGTACCAGATTTTACCTTAAATCAGGACTTAGCATTTTTACCTCTATCTAGACTTGCACTTTAAAGTATATGTCTATGTTCTTATTTTGTGTTAAGTCATTTTCTTTCATGCTTTTCATAGATCAATTATAGCATATCTAGTGCATTGTGAAGTCTCTTTTCTATAGGTCTGCCAAAAGTGTCTATAGTAGGAATATAGGCACATGTGAATAGGCTACCCAAGTGTGTCATAGAGCACCTTTGGTAGTCCCTTCCTCCTTCCATCTCTACAGACCCCTAACTCTCTAAAAAAGAATAGTTTCCCACATTAGATGAAGTGTATGGGTGTTTCTTCCTGGTGAAAAGTGTATGTTCGGGCTGAGTGGGTCAACATTTTTTGGTGTATCACCTTTTCATTTTTAGGTTTAGGTTCTATTTTTGGCATCTCTCTCCCTTTTCATCCCCCCTTTTTTACATTTTTTTGTTACCAGTAGGAGAAACTAGGACCTAAAAGATACATCAGAGGGAGCTAACCCTTATCTAGAGACTCTCCCCTCTAGCTTCACCAGTCCCACAAGTGAGAGGGGAGTTTCCATTATTGCATGTGGAAGGACAGGAGCTAGGTGTCCTACCCCTAGGTGTAATCCACTGCATCAACAGTTTTTGGCACACCCAGTGGGACCAAATAGGATAGGTTTTGTCCAAAGAGTTGAAGAATTTTTGGTTTGTTCTTTAACCAACCAGCCTCTAGAGGCTTTTGCATCAACACCAATGGCGACTCTGAGTTGAATCAGTTGGTTAAGCAGTCTAGGTGCCATAAAAAATATTATTTTTGTATGTATAATTCCTTTGCACAAAATCATGGACCTTGTTTTCCTTCATATGACTTCGCTTAAACTCAAGATATTTAGGGAATCACCTCAAATAACTCTCCTAGTTGCCCTTAAATGATAAGGGAGGTGGCACTGGAGTTTGAGAAGTAGGTAATGGAAATGGATAGATCAAATGAGTAGTATAGATATTAGTAAGAGATGATGTATAAAGAGGCATGTTTGTTCAGGCAAGCTCAGGCCTTGTAATCCATGGAGGAGGAGGTAGCAAAATGGATGAATCCATTCATGCAAGGTAGTCAGCCTTATGTGCCCCCTATTATCCTAAATAAATCCCCCTCTTGTGCACTAAATCCTTTCTACCAGATGGCACTTTCTCATTTTGGCTCATCCAATGCATCAATCAACCCTGCTCTTGACCCCATGTGCCTAGCCTTCAAGCATCAAAGGGAACTGGAACAACCTCCCATGGAGATGAACCTTTTAAACTCCTTAGATCATGAATCTTCTTTTGGGGGAAACTTTTTGAACCAGCACATCTCTCTCAAAACTGCTCCTACCCATCTCTATGATGATTCCTATGAGCTCCAAGAAAGACTCTTTCAGGATAATCTAGCTAAGAAAATTGAGAAATTAGAGGCTAAGATGAGATTGCTTAGAGAAAGAGAGATGGAAATTATAGACCTTGTAGAGGAGCCCCAGGGCCTTGGAGAAAACAAAGTTGTTTCCTGTTCATAGGAGCAAAATTCTAATTTCGAGATCCTGAACTGGAAGAAAATAGTAGAATCATGGGGCAAGAAGGAGGAGAATAAAGGTTTTGCTCAAAACCTTGAAGAAGATGAGGCTGTTCCTGGTCATGATGATGCTGGTGACCTCTAAGAAAGGCTCTTCCAAGAAGACATAGCTAGGAGAATTACAGAGTTGGAATCTAGAGAGAGATTCCTCAGCCAATGTGTGATGGATGGTTTAGACCCAATGGCACATTCCATGTCTGAACACACCCCATCTACACAACCCCAAGAGATATATTAGGCCACACCTAATATTGATGAAATTCTAGCCACATGGAAGGAGGAGAATCATTTGATTCTAGTTCAAGGACTACCTCCTCTTCCACATGGTTTTCCCACTTCACCCCTTCTCAAGGAGGAACCTATTCTGTAGGAGGTGACTGAGGAATAGAAGATCCAATTTTTAGCTCTCTAAGAGGCTATCATGAGTGACAATGAAGAGGAAATCATCATCAATACTCCTTATGAAGACATTGTCAACAATGGAGAAGAATTAGGTCACACATACATGTAAATGTTCCAGCAATATGAGGAGGAACATAAGCATGGTGAGCTCTCTTCCCCCTTGTTTGATGAACTTCCTTATTGCCTTGATGAGGAGGATGACTATGTCGAGAAGCCTAAATTGGAGGAGGATCAGATGAGTGTCTTTGAACATCTAGAAACTTTGGTCCTTGAGCAGGAGAAGGAAAGGTTGGTCTCCCTTAAGGAAAGCCTTGAAGAAGAGAGCTTTGAATAAAGAGGTGATGTTCTATGGGATGAGCAATCAGTTTTTGATTCCATTTTAGACATCACCATAGTCACGTTTCTTCAAGAAGGCCTTAAGGGAGCAGAGGATGAGTTTGACAAGATATTCAATGAAGCAAAAGGGAATAAGTCAAACCATGATGCATTGCAAGGGGATCATGCACAACAAAGGGCTTATGGTGATGAGCCACCAGCCATATATTTCTTGGTGATACGCACCAACATGAAGGACCAGCATTCAAAAAGCTTCCAAGAATAAAAGGAATACATGTATGTTAGAAGCATGTTTGAATCTGATCCACTCGGATGCAAGCCAATCAAGGTGATAGGTAAGAGAAGCAGGTCACCAAATCTCCTTTTCATTTAGCCACTTGTCTGGCACCATAAGTCTTCTTGCCAAGAAGGGGAATTAAAAAGTTTTCCCTTTGATTTAGGAGGGAAACAGATATTCTTGGTTAGCTATATATAGTAGTTTGCTTTCAATTTTCTTTCCTATTTTCCCTAAGTGTAGTTTGCACAGGTAGTGTTTTTAGTCTTGTGTGCACTTTCCCTTATGTTTGGGGTAAAAGGCTTCATGTTTGATTCTTGGATCTATCAAGACAGTTGCTAACTCTTTCAAAGTTGCATCTGACTCTGTGCCTAATGGACTTCAAGGCAACTAGTCTCTAAGCATAGCAAGCATGCTTCCCCTGTGAGTCACCAATTTGTTGACCATTTTTTCCCAATAGGCCAAAAAATTGGTCCCCTTCTTTTCCTACTATTCTAATCCAGTACTTTTGATTTTTCACAAGTCTTGCAAATTTCTATAGACTCTGCAGGTTTTCTATGGACTCTACAAGTCCATTTATACAGACTCTACAAAGCTTGGATTTCTACAAACTCAGTAGTGAAGGTTTTTTATGGACTCTGCAGGTCCATTTCTATGGACTCTATAGGTTCATTTCTATGAACTCTACAAGTTTTCTATGGACTCCATAGGAAGTTCTACGAACTCTACAGGTGTAGTCTTTTAGCACATGAAGAACTAGTTTAAAGAGTGCAAGGTTTTACAAAGCTTCTTCAGACTCTTGTCTAAATAAATTCACAAAGAAAGAGGTTGGAAGAGTGGTTTAACAACATAATCTTTCCAAGAGTTATCATCTTTTAACTATTGAACCATTGAACTGATTTAATGCTTTGGTTCAATGCCTTGGTTCAACACTTTGGTTCAATGCTTGGTTAAATCAACAAAGTTCATCACTTTGGTTCAATCCATTGGTTCAATGTTTTGGTTCAATGCTTCAATTTACTCAGTCAGTTCATCCATCAGTTCAATAGCTTTTGGTTCAATCAAAGGGTTCATCAGCTTGGTTCAACGAGCTTGGTTCAACGCTCGGTTCAAAGCCTTGGTTCAACAACCGTTTGAACTATTGAACTGGTTCAATCAATTGGTTCAACAATTAGTTCAAAGGAGTGGTTCAATGTGAAAAGTCAAGAGAGCCTCCTAAAGGACAAGTGACCTTGTAGAGGGCACTTGGTTAGCAAAATCACCCTTTGAAAGGGTCAATTTCAATAAACTCGAAGGGCACTTTGAAGGCAGCTGAAGGAAAATAAAAATCCCAAAAAAGGACTAAGGAAAGAAATGATTTTTTTTGGATTTTTTGTTTGAAGGAATTCCTTCAGACAAAAAGTCCAAAGAAATTCAGAGGAAGGCTGTGGGAGAAAAGAAGATGAAAAAATTCCAAAGGCAAAGTAGCCAGACAATTCTCATAGACTTTTTGTCTGTGGGAAAATTATTTGCGAAAAAAGCCCATGGGGAAGAAATCTGAAGGAAAAAGGTTCAAACAAAAGGCTAAAGAAAAAAAAGCTGATAGAAAGTCCAAGGGGTGATGGGCCCAAGGATGTCAAAATAAAACACGATGAACTAGCCACTGGAAATTCAAATGCTGTGACAAGCCCGCAAACATCAAATTTTACACCAAGAAAAGCCAAAGCATGGAAAAAACCAAGTGGTAGCTATGGAAGGATTTGACATGCTTTTCTAGGAGCAGTAAAACATGCCATGTGTCCTCTTCCACATGACCTTCAAGGGATTCCTAAAGCTTCTATGAGTCAAATAGATGCTGACACGTGTCCTACCCATTTCATAGTGGAACATGCCACATGTCACTTATTTGAAATCAGTAGGAAGAGCCCGTGGAATGCAGTGACCTACCAAAAGATAGTCCTAAGGGGTGAAGGAGCTAGTAAGGGATAAAACTAGGATGAGACAAGTGTATGAAAATACAAATCAATATAAGTGGCAAAGGAGAGGTGAGTTATTGCCAGATGGTCACCAAATGGTGCAAACAATAAATGAAACAACCTGTCTTCTTCAGTTTGCATTTATAAGGGGACAAATTGTGTGAATATCTAGAGAGAGCAGTCTATTTGTAGAAAAGAGGTGTGGCCCATGCTTTCACATTAATTCTCAAATTCCAAAGTCAAGATCAGTGATTACACAGCATGGTTCCAACAGGCCTCTTCTAGAAGAATGACATCAACAACAATGATTTCCTCTTCTTGATGTTTTCAACACACATGGACTAGCTTGTCAAAGAGTACCAAAGTATTTTCAAAAGAAGCACCAAGTTCTCTTCCCCTCTTTCTATATATTTTGAAAATTCTTGTTTAGAAAGGATCCATTTTCTCAGCCTTAAGGCAAAACTCTGCCCAAAAATCTCTCGAGCTTGTAAGGCAGAGCTCTGCCAGATTTTACCTTGAATCAAGACTTAGAATTTTTACCTCTATCTAGACTTGCACTTTAAATTATATGTTTGTGTTCTTATTTTGTGTTAAGTCATTGTATTTCATGTTTTTCATAGATATATTATAACATGTCTAGTGCATTGTGAAGTCTCTTTTATGCAAGTCTGGTAGAAGTGTCTATAGCAAGAATATAGGTGCATGTGAATAGGCTGCCTAAGTATGTTGTAGAGCACCTTTGGTAGTTCCTTCCTCCATGTATCTCTACAGACCCCTAACTCACTGAAATAGAAGATTTTTCCATGTCAAATGAAGTTTATGGCCACTTCTTCCTGGTGAAAAGTATATGTTTGGGCTAAGTGGGTCAACATTTTCTAGTGTATCACCTTTTCAATTTTAGGCTTAGGTTCTATTTTCGGCATCTCTCTCCCTTTTCATCCCACCCTTTCTTACATTTGTTTGTTAGTAGTAGGAGAAACTAGGGCCTTAAAGATACATTAGAGGGAGCTAGCCCTTATCTAGAGACTCTCCCCTCTAGCTTCACTGGTCCCATAGGCGAGAGGGGAGTTTCCATTGTTGCATGTGGAAGGGTAAGAGCTAGGCATCCTACCCCTAGGTGCAATCCACTGTGTCAACAAGAAGTACATCAATGGAATAGATATAGCTTTGGTCATGTTTTTCATCAAAAGAAAAACATATCCAAAAAACTTGTAAATATCCAACAACAGATTGCTCAAGGAGATGATTCAGAAGACACCTATAAAGAAGAGAATGTTTTGATTTTTGACTGGAAGAATCTTATGGATAGAGAAGAGGTTTTTTGGAAATATAAATCTAGAATTTAGTGGCTCAAATAGGGAGAAAGGAACATGGTGTTCTTTCATCTTTCAACCATGAAACACAGGAAGGCTAACTCCATAACAAAGTTATGTTTGGAAAATGGCAATACTATAATTGAGGATAATGAGATAAGAGAACAAGCTAGGATATTCTTCCAAAATTTGTTGACCAAACAAACTAATGATGATGAGAATATCAGAACTATGAATCAATTCATTGATAAAATCCCTTGTTTGATAACTAAGGAAGACAACTTGGAGATGTTAAGGCCTATATCTGAGGAGGAAGTCTGTGTTATTTTATTATCTATGGATTCCTTCAAAGCTCTAGGTCCTAATGGCTTCCCACCTATTTTCTTCCAATAATATTGGGATATAGTGGGAATGGATCTTATTACTGCTATTCATGACTTCTTCAAAATTGATAAACTTTTAAAATAGGTTAATAATACCTTTATTGTACTAGTTCCTAAAAGGTTGCAGCCCACACACCTTTCAAATTTTAGACCTATTAGTCTATGTAATACTATTTATAAGCTTTGCACTAAAGTTTTGGTTATGAGAATCCAACCATTCTTAGACAAAATTATTTCCCCTACTCAAAAAGGCTTTTTCTCAGGTCGGAAAATTCTTGATGTTGTGATCTCCACTCATGAAACTATTCACTCCATGGATAAGAGTATAATCCCTGGTATTGCTCTTAAGTTAGACATTTCTAAAGCATATGATAGGGTCTCATGGACTTTTATGTTTCAAGTCATTAGGAATTTTGGGTTTAATGATAAAATGTCTCACCTCATATGGAACATTATTTCTTCTGCTAAATTTTCAGTCCTAGTTAATGGGGTCCCTAGAGGTTTCTTTTCTTCTTCGAGAGGAATCTGCCAGGGTGACCCTCTTTCCCCTTACTTTTTCATCATAATGGCAGAGGCACTTGCGAGATACATACAAGCTAATTAGCCTCAAAACATTTAGTAGGCATCAAACTTGCTTCCTCCCTTCCCCTTATGGTTGTCCAGTAGTTTGTTGATGATACCATTCTTTTTGGCATCTCTTCAGTGATTGAAGCTTAGAGATGGAAGAATATTTTAAATAACTATGCCATAGATTCTAGGCAAAGCATAAATCTCTGAAAGAGTAATGTGTAATTCTTCAATACTCCAAATGACCTTAGGCAAATAATCATTGACATCCTAGACTATGCTGAAGTTGATCTACTTGCTACCTATTTGGGCCTCCCCCTTATAGTCAAAGAGGTATCTCCAAGTTTTTGGAATGGAATATTGGAAAGAACTCAGAGGAAACTGCTTGGTTGGAAAGGGAAACTACTCAGCAGTGTAAGCAAATTGTAGCTTCTTAGGGCCTCTCTACAAGGGATCCCTACTTCTTGTCTCTCTTTAAAATACCTACGTATCTTGTTGTCAAATTGGAATAGATTCAATGAAAAATTTTATGGATAAGACTAGAAGATAAATAGAGAATGTCTTTGGTCAGTTGGGAAAAAGTGTGTCTTTCAAAATCACATGGTGGCCTCAATATTAGATCCATTAGGAGCATGAACAAAGCCCTTCTCTCCAAAATCAACTAAAATCTAATCCATAAACATAACGATTGGGGGGAAATCATGCATGCCAAATACATGCATAGTACTGATGGTTCCAACTTTCTGCAATAGGTAGGGCTACCTTAGGGGTCTGTGATATAGAATAAAATGTTGAAAGCTAGAAGTCTTCTTAAGCAAGGGACTAGATGGAAATTGGGAAATGGCAGGTATATTAAATTTTGGCATGACATTTGGGTAAAGGATAAGGCTCTTATCAAATAAGGATATTACAGAGAAATTATTGATATTGCTACTCAATTTTTTGGAGATAATGTCTGTGATTACATGGCTAATAATAATGGCATTAAGAGCTGGAAAAACCTATTGGATTTTTATGCTCATCAGCCTGATCTCTCCACTAGAGTTTACGATGTTCAATAGTTGATTCAAGGGGTCATAATCCCTCTCTTCTCATGAGAAGATGAATAGTACTAGTGGCTAGATAAGAATGGTTGGTTCTCTATCAAGTCTGCTTATCATTTGTTGATTTCTGAGGCTCAAAGTAAGGAGATATGGAAAATAATTTGGAACCATAAAATTATACCAAAAATCAACATGTTTTGGTGGGCTTCTACTCATAACAAAATTATAACCCAAGACAACCTTTAGAAGAGATGGTTTACCATGGTTAACAGATGTTATTTATGCTACTCAAAGGAGGAAACTATTTCTCATCTTTTCATACACTGTGATTTTGCCTAGGAACTTTGGGACATAATCCTAAATAATTTTGGTATTTAGTGGGTCTATAATTCTAACCTTAAAGAAGTCATAATCAGCTAGAACCCTACCTTTTTTTATCCCTAGCTCCTTGAGTTATGGAAGCAAACTCTACCCTACTTGAGCTAGATTTTATGGAAAGAGTGCAACCATAGAATTTTTAGGGATACTGCTAGAGATGCCTCTCAAGTTTTTCATACTTTTGTTAAGACTCTATTGGAAAGTGTCACTATTGCTCATATTCACACTACAAAGAAACCTCTAACTCATGAAGAAGAACAAATTTCAGCTAAGTGGAAGATCATAAATCTTATTCCTACTTATAATAATTCTAAAATATTACAAAGAGTTAATACTAGATGGAATCTGCTGAAGCCTAACTAGTTGAAACTTAATTTTGATGGGGCCTCTAAGTCTAATGGTAAAGATAGTGGGGGAGGGATTATAAGAAATGAAAAAGGGTGGATGATTTCTATTTATGCTAGTGGAATAGGCTATCAAAGCAACAACTATGCTGAAGCAACTGCTCTTCTATGGGGGATAAAATTGGCTATATCCTTGGTATCAGGAATTTAAGTATCCAAGGGGAATATAAAATGGTTATAGATGTGGTTAACAAGGTATTGAGTGTGGGTATTAAGCTAAAAGATATCATTAGGGATATACAAATTCTCTTATAGAAGCTTGCCAGGGTTGACATTTCACATATTTATAGGGAGGGCAATAGTTTATCCAATGCATGTGCCAATTTCAGCCAATAATTTTCAAATTGGTGATGTTGGCACCAAATTGATCATATCCCTTTAAATATTAGGGATCTCATTCAAAAGGAAATGACGTGTTAAGGATGAGTTAGATATATTGGAAAGATAGCTCCATCAGTCAGTCCTTTTGAAGGATGCCAATGTGGATCTTGGATTTTAGGGCCTATTATACTTTTTTATCATCATTTCCAATTTATTATACCACTTTGTTAAGGTGAGCGGACTATTTCATCATTATGGAGATTGCTAGGAAATTATGTTTAAGCATGAGATGATTAAGTGTCATCTCTACATGATGCTCCAAATTATGTGTTATTTCATCATCATTATGCATATTCATGAGCAAGGGATTGAAGTTACTACAAATAAGATGGTTAAAATTTGGGATTCTTCTGGTCTATTCTGTAAGTCCAACATGGGTGGTGATAGAATTCAAATGAAACTAGTTTCTTGCTACAAGTTCAAAGACAACTTGGTGGTCTGACACTACTATAAAGAGGGTGGGATTAGCCCCTATCTAGAGAGGCTCAACACATTTGATGATAAACTATCTAAACAATTGGCTAGGTCCTAGCTAAATTGGTGAGTCTCTATTAAAGGAATTAGCTTTGAGATTTTAGAAAATGTGATAGCTATGGCTACTAGCATGTCTATACAGGGGATGAAACTACAACAAAAAACAAAAATTGTAGACCTTCCTAGTCAGAAGCTCTTTCTTGGAGAAGGTGAAGAACTAGCACCTTACCAAGGTAGATTTGATCAAGCCATGTTACCTGAGCTTTGGGACAATGTGTGTTTTATCCTCATGAAGTATTTCACTCTAGATGGATGTTTCACCAGGTTTTATAGTTATCATCTTCCCCTTTTGAATCCTTTTAGGTAAAATGCTCACATTATCTTTCTTTTTCATCTACTTTCTTCCCTCGAGCATTCTTTCCTTAGGGTGAGAGATAAATTGGCTAAAAAACCTGATAAGAATCCTATCCCCCTTCATCATGGCCTCATTTTCTATCTGTATAATTTCCACCATGACCTCGAGCCATCCAAGAAAATTCAAATTGATAGTGGGGAAATTTATTCTAACCCTATTTCTATTTATGCTATCGAAGAGCCCTATCCTTCCCCTATCTCTACTAAAACTAAAGAATTTTCCTTTTCTACTTCTGAGGAGACTCCCATAGACACTCTGGCCTCTTTTGTGATTACAAAGTACAAGAAGAGGAAGATATATGTTGGTGAAGTGGGAACTATGGGGAATACTATGGGGACCCCAAAAAATCCTTGTAGGACCTTTGGGGGTCAAGGAAGTAAGTCCCATTTCTCTACTAAGGCTATTAACGAGGATCTCTCCTTAGGAGTTAGGTGGTCAGGGAGAACTATTGGCAAACTCGCTCCCAAGGCTAGGCTTATCGACTACTTTGAGGGCACCTCAGATGAAGCCACTCAGGATGATGAGACTAAGGACTTTGATGTTCAATAAATCTATAAGGATACTAAAGGTAAGTAGGAGACCAAAGATTTAGAGGATACCACTGAGGATGATGCTAACTTTGTAGAAAATGCCGACAAAGTGGGAAAGATGTTTATGGAAGAAGCTAATGATGAAACCATTATTGAGGCTAGATTGGGATCTAAAATTGCAATCTTGAAGGGTCGCATTCAGAAACTAAAACAAAACTTTTATTCTGTGCTCCAAAATTCTATTCTCCTGAACATGTCCATGCTGCAGGACTTGGGTGCTACTGCTTCTGTTAACAAAGTGGAGAACCCTAAGAAATTAGATGACCTCATTAAATCTATGTTTAATTAAGGAGAGATCCTACCTCCTTAGTTCTTTCTTTCTTGATACTTTGCCTCTCTTTTATTCCTATATTAGTCTATAACTATGGTTTTGTTGTGTTGGTTGGATCACTAAATGTGATGTTCCTGTCATAAGGCATCTTTTGTGCTAATTGCCTTTGTGGTTTCTATGTTATTTGTAAGGGTTCAGCCCCTAGTTTAGCAATCTTATATTATCAAAAACATTATGTTTGTAAGTTAAATAAATCTTTGTATAGTTTAAAATAATCTCCTCAAGCTTGGTATTCTAAAATTATTAGTTATTTTAAATAATTAAGTTTTTTTAATTGTTATTACGATAATTATCTCTTTGTTAAAATTAAAAAAGGTCATTTAATCTTAATTGTATTATATGTTTATGATATTATTATTACTAGAAATATAATTAGTTTAATTCTTAAATATAAAATTAAACTAAGTCAAACTTTTGAAATAACTAATCTAGGCATTCTTTATTAATTTTTAAGAACAGATATATTTCAAGATAAAATTGAATTATGTATCACAATCTCAATATTCACATAATCTTCTTGTTAAGTTTAATGCACTTAAATGTAATATCACATCTACTCCTATTAAAATAGGTGTTAATCTTAATCCAAAATCTATGTGTGACAAAGCTAACCCCACTCTTTACAGACAACTTGTTGGTAGTTTATTTATCTAACCATTATTAGGATAGATATTTCATATGTTCCAGGTGTTGCTTCTAGATTCATGTAGGATCTATATTTGGATCATTATGAATTATCAAAATGGATAACTCAATATATCAAAATAATTGTAAATTATTGTTTATTTTATTCTTCTATTGATAATGCTAATTTATATCACTATTGTGATGGTAACCATGATGGTATATATTAGGGGCTCCCCTATGGTAGGAAGGCTTAACAAGGCCTAATAATTCACTCCCTTCTTTTCACCCCAATGCAAATTAAAATTAATGGTACTTTTGTTGTTAAAATTCTATGGAAAGCATGGGAGAAACTTAACCCCCATCTTACTTAGATAGGTGAGGATTTCAAGAATGGCTTATATATTAACTACCATTTTATTTGGTGGTCACCTTGCTTAAATTTTCATAATTTTACCTTTGCCTTAGTCGTTTAGGTTAAAGGATTAAGACTATTTAGGAGAGGTGTGAAAAATATAGGTGAACTTTTATAAAAGGTGAATCGATCATGGCTCACTTGGCAACAAATTTAGAAAAAAAATTAATTTAAGTAATTTAGATGCAGAGGCTATAGAAGAAAGTCAAGGATCCATACCTAATGAGTATTTGCACAAAATAAGGGTCGGCACCCTTGTTCCATAGTGGAAGGATTGGCATTGTCTTATGTCCACTCCTTTCACTCGATACTCTCCTTGGATGGATTATAATTTTTTATCCTTTCAACACATTCTAGATGAAATTATCGACCTCAAATGGAATGTCCATTCCAGTCATGGGGTTTGGGCTAAGCATTTTAGCACTATGTGATCTACTTCCATTAAGCCCAAAAAAAACATTTTCTCTCATGTATTATCTATCATGGCTTGCCTATGGGTGACCATCTCAAACATCTGGGGATTTCAAATTCCATTTGACCATCTTGTTATCAACCTGAGACATTTAAACACTTTTTTTTGGTTTTGCTCTCATGCACAATTTATGTGGCATTGGATTCATTCCCTCTTTTAGCCTTTTTGACCTGAGTTCTTTACATGGAAAATGGCTCTCTTGGGGGACTCATCTCTACTTCCTACAAAATACAATACATTCTTTTAGATATTTTTTGTTGATATTTTATTTAAAATATGGAAAGTAATAGATTATGCTTGTTTTAATCATGAAGAGCTAGAATGTAAAATTATTATTATATGTAATTTTACTCTTCAAATTCAAATTTGGAATAATAAAGTTTGCCTAAAACTTAATCATCTCTAGAATTTACTTGACCACTATATAAATTCCCCATCCATGGTCAGTTGAGAATTTCATGAGCTACCACATTTTCCTTCACCTCCTCCAGGGTGAGGATGTGTTATATGCTAGTAACATTCCAAAACTAGAAATAAGAGTCATTCTCTCCATCAATAACCACCTCATTTGTCTTCTCCATTATGTGGTGGTCTGAGTGGATCTTCCAAAACTAGAGGTGATGGTAGGGGCTAGGGCCCTCTTCCCACAAATAATGATGGTGAGAATAAGGGTTGGGGTCCTCCCCCACAAGAGAAATTTATGTTATTGGCTTTGTATATATCATGATGTATTATAATCTCAACAAACTAATGGATAGGATCCCTCACTTATGGATGACGATCCTCCTACTCTGGGAGGATGGGATGGTAAGCCTCAAACCCCATCATCTCTACTACCTCCCTCAGCTTCCATGTTTATTGTAGTTGCTTAATTATTATCTTTATTATTATGTGATCTTTTGTTCTTTGTGCTTAGATATTTTGAACTATTGATGTGATTTTTTTTATTGTTTATTTATTGACCACATGTTAGACTTTTTATAAGGTTTTTTCCCTCCATGTGACTTTGCTCATGGATTTTGACTTTTCTACCAATTTTTTTGGTATGATTAGCATTTTAATATACTCTTATTTTATTAATATATATGCTCTTCAATCAAAAAAATATACATATAGATATGTGTTTAAGTTTGGTTTAGGTGTTAATAATTGGAGCATCAAAAATCAACCTATTCTATGTATCTCTTCTATATAAGTAGAGTATATAAGTGTTATGAAAATTGTTAAAGAATTCATGTGGATGTGAAGGTTGTTAGGAGAACTTCATTTGGATATTTCTCATAGTACCACCATTCTATGTGATAATCAAAATTCTATAGATTTGGGAAAAAAAATTAATGTATCATTAACAAACTAAGCACATTGAAGTTCTTGTGCATTTTATCTAAGAGAAATTTCTTAATGGTGATATTGATCTATAGTTTTGTCTTGTGGATAAATAAGTGGAAGATATCTTCACAAAACCACTTGGTGCTACCAATTTTGGTAAATTTCATGCAATGTTGGGCCTATTATATTTTTAATTTAATGGGAGTGTACACGATAATGTCACTTCCTAATCATCCTTGTCTTTTCTTCTTCTTCTCTATACTTATTCTCATTGTAAACATTATAATAGATCATTGTATGTGATTTTGGTAAAATTCCTAATATTTGAGTTTACATTGTACCCAGTACATAAAATCATATTTTTTAATAGAGGTCTTTATATTATAAAAGGCTCCAACAAATGATTGGTTGATTATTCATGACAAACTATGAGATGTAGTCTCATGATCATGCTAGCCTAAATTTAATCTAAGTAGTTTATGGATTTTAATCCATTTTGTATCAAAAGATGATATTGGCATGATGAAGGTTTTAAAAATATTTCAAATATTAAATGCCTCTTAAAATCATTATAGTTGGTTCATGGATTATAATTCCTTTATTTAAGGTGAAAACGGCATATATCCCCACTTAACATTAAAGGGGAGAGTTGGAAAATTTAATTCTTAAGTGGTGCCTTTATTGGACCCTTAGCATATTTAGGTTAATTAAATAATAATGTATTATTATTATTATTATTATTATTATTATTATTATTATGGGTTGAAAACCTCATGTAAATAAATATAATAAAACATATTTATTAAATTATCATTAATGGGTTCCTCATGGAGAGTTTGGACCCATTAGTTACATATTCCACCTCAACACCCCAATATAAGAAGGGTTTTACCATTTTGTAATTAAACTATCATTTTGAAAATTACTACATCTAGACATTGTGTATTCATTGAATTGAAATAAAGAGTTATATAAAAAAAAATAGAGAAGAAGTGAGAGGAAGAAGGATTTTATATTGGGTTACGTTTCTCAATTATATGAATAAGATCAACCCATTAAATTTTATGTCAATATTGATCTATGTGTTTGATTATTAATTATATCACTGGATATACTATGTGTTCATATTCAATATCTATTGTATATACTTTGAAATCTAAAGTATTATTTAAATTCAAATAGTTTAAAGTTATTATAGAAAATGCTTCTAATTTTTATATTAAGAAATTAATATCTAATAATTGTGGTGAATAAATTAGTAAAGAATTTTATTCTTTTTGCATTAGTTGTGGTATTCAAAAAAATTTAACAATTCCTAATTCATCATAACAAAATGATATTGTTGAAAGGAAAAATTGCACCATTATTGAAATGGATAGAACAAAGTTGTATTCTAAAAATGATCCTAAGTTATTATGGGATGAAAACATGAATACCATTGTGCATATTTTTAATAGAGTTTCTATTAAAGCTTTGCATCTTTCTTCTCCTTTATAAATGTGATCTAATTAAAAACCTAGTGTTTCCCATCTTAGGATATTTGGTAGTCTTTCTTCAATCTTTATTTTTAAAGAAAAAATAAATAAACTTGATCCTACCTCCCATTCATGTATATTTATAGGTTATGAATGTAAAATTAAAGGATTAAGAGTGTATGATATGTCTAAAATACAAATAATTGAGAATAGAAATGTTTTGATCCTTGAAAAATATTTTTGTGGGTCTTCTATAGAACCCACTCAATGTTTTTATTTTGATGAAGCTACCTCTCATGTTATTCCTTATGAATAAACAAAAGTGTTTTGACCAACACACCCCTATTTTCAAATTTCCAATGAGGGACCACTTTAAGTAAAAAATTCCATGTCCATGTCTAAATTATATCAAAACTATGGAAATACAAACTATAGGTTATCTTATCAATCTAATTGTTATCCTATGACCTCTATTTTAAAATTCTAAATGAAAATTAATGTCAAAATCATATATCTATTTGGGTTTTCAATTCTAAATTTTTGTCAAATTATGGTTTTGATCTATGGAATAATAAAGCAAATACAATATTTCTTCAAGGTTTTGTCTACTATTTTTTTGGATAAAACTTGTTGACATGTTAACTTTTCTCAAGACATACATCTCTTTTATTCCTAAATGACTGTTAAATTTAAGAGTGTCAAGATAGTCTACTTTTCATCAAATTCCATAAGATCTCAACACTTATCTTCATCCAGCTTCTTTGTAAGTGATGGGATTATTCCACATGTCTCTATATTTTTATCCATAACCCATAGGTATACTCTAATTATGTGAATTATTTTGGACACTCGATCCAACAAGATTATTCTATGTGGCATAATCTCAACAACTAACATCTTGAAAAACCAAGGTGATCAATCAAAGCATAATGACCCTCTAGATTAGTGAAAACTATCCATGTGGCATAATCCTAGGAACCTACATCTTGACACACAAAGGTACTCTGTAAAATTTTAGTGACCCTTCGGTGAATTGGTCTTACTCCATGTGTCACCATCTCATTACATAGTATTACATATTCATAATTTTAGATCATAAATTTATGGATCAAGCAATTAATAAAGATTACACAATGTGTCCTCCTCTATATAGTCAGTTTCCACGTATCATCACCTCACTCCCTCATATATGAATAAAGAAATAAACATCTTTATTAATTCTTTAGGAAAGTGATCAAATGACACCATTACATTGTCATCATCCTAGGTATATGCAACCCATCAGGTGAGCATACACATTCAAAACCTAGTGACTACCTAGATAATTAAGGGTTATCCACCTATCTTCATCTCGCTTAACTATGGCCAATGAATATATGCACATTATATGAAGTCATTTGAGCATCTATAAGAACAAGGACCAACCATTTATCCTTAAACCACTCATTTATAGCTAATAATTTATTGTAAAAACCTCTAATTAGAGTGACTAAGTGGATAAGCAAGATTTCTCCATGTGTCATAATCTCATTCATCCACAACCTACACACAATTACATGAGACTAAATCTCGTTGATCACATAGGGAGATAAGGTCAAACCACATGTTGTAACACATTTTATAATAATCACAAGTCCAAGATGAATATTTAAAATCTCAATGAAGACCCAAGGAAGTGAGATCAAACCATACATCCTCATCTTACTTATCTACGAACAAAAATCCATGTAGCAGAAAGATAATGATAGATTCTAACTGAGGAAGTGAGAAAATGCCATGTATCTTTAATCAAATAAATAATAAATAAAAATGAGGTAAGAGAAGTCCTATAGAAGTGATAAAATAACATCTATCAAAATTGATAACTCAACAGCCAAAACACAGTGACAATACACCATGTGGAAAATATACTATGCAAAAATAACAATAAAAAGTAGTATTGGTGAAATACCAAAGTGTTGTCTGCAACTAATTTCTTTGTATAGATAATCTAAGGAATTTAATTATCACGTATGAATTAAATATAAGGTAAACTCATCTAAAAACTAATGATCATATTTCCATAAAGATCAAAAACTTGGATTTGAGTTTATTCGGAGTGATGCAGATAAGTTTCACAACATCATCATCTAGAGAACCAAGATCCTTTTAAAAAAATTAAAAAGGTAGCAGACAATTTTAAGGTAGAGATTAAAGTGAAATATTAGAACCAATAAACAATATGAATTGGATTATACAAAAATATTATTCTTGGATAATAAGAAATTCATCTAGCATTATAAGGAAGGAATATTCAACTAAAAATTCAATCATGCAAGATTTACCTTCAATTAAGAACCACATCAATATATCTATATAATTGCATGTCTAAGTTTTGAATCAAGTCTATTATTATCTTTTCTATCTTTACATCTAAGGATTTATACAAAAAAGTATTATCTACATGCATATCATAAAATCATGCCATAACACCATTCTAATTCTTTGAATCGATTTGAATTGGTATTTCCAACTGATCATTCCAATGATGAATTTATTTCTATCCTTATCTTTATCCATGGATTATTTTTTAAAAATACATTTTATGTCTAAATTAATGATTATTTTTTCATAGACACAACTTACACAATTTTTTCTAATTTAGACACTGTAAATTTAGACTCAGCTTAGAGGATGAGGTGTCCCCATCCCAAGATATACATACATGTGTCCACATTCCAAAAAGATGATAATTTTATAATTAAGGTGATAAAAAATTATATATATTTTTATGCAAGTTTTCTTTAATGTGTTTATCTTCTCCAAATTGTGTGTCTCATTGAGGAAGTTCCATCAAACCAGTGTGTTAGTTATTTAAATTATACAATAGGAGATTTAAATTTTGTGTTGTTCATAGATAATACTAATATTTTCCATTAACATTGAATTTATAAAAGTAGTTCAGTTGTATTAAAATATTTGATTACATCTAAGGCTTACTAATGATTTTATTCAATCTATGTAGAAGTGTCTTCATATAGTTGTTCAAATTGTACAATAGTAAGTTTGAACACTATGTGCTTGAGTCATAATCTCTGATTAATAGAGGATGTGAAAAATCAATCTAGTATTGGAAACAAAATTTGATTATGAGCATAAAATTCACTTTATTTGTTTCCTTAGACTTATAATTATGTTTGTATGTTTTGTTTTCTAATAACAACTAATAGGAGGCACTAGTTTCATTCACTTGTTCACCCAAAAAGTAAAAGACCAACCTAGAAGGTTTTCATCTGTATTTGAGTATAAATATTTTTTTATGCCCTAACTTTCCCTCTTTTTTATATTTTTTGATTCAATCCACCTAAATATTGATCCAACCATCCATCTCAATTAGATCTTAGACTCGTGTCATATCCAAATCATCTAACGTAAAAAACTACTCCACTCACCACTATTTCTTCATCAGGTTATTTACAAAATTGAATAGCTTACAAATCATGCCTTGGAGTCAATATTTTCATTTTTAGTAAAACATTATAGGATACCTCATAAGTTTTTATGGTGTTCATGAAAAACACATCAACATGAATCTAAATTTATATTAGGAGACCACAATCTTTGATTGTTGAGTTTCACTTGAGAAGGGGGGTCTTTTTATGATCACTTTTTTCATCTAATGTATTTTAGTTTCCTATTAAAATATAAAAATCAAAAAATATGTTATGGTTGGTACAATCACCTATAAACATCCCAAGTATTTATCATTATTTTTTATAAGTTGAAGATCCACGTATTTATCTTCCTAAATTTCAAAATGATGGCATAAGAACTATTGAAGAAATTCTTGTTGCTTATAAATCCATTATGTGTGTTTTAATTGTAAAATATGAAGATGTGGTTTGTAATTTATTTCTTTTTTATTTGGAAGGAGATCCATTTGATTGGTTCTTAGGTTTTTAACCTAATTGTATTATATTTTGGAATGATTTTAAAAATATGTTTTTGTTTCAATATGATGAAATGATTGATCCTCATTTTATTTCAAGAATTTGTCATGATCAAAATAGAGTATTTTGAGCTAATTAGGTATTTCAATTTTAGATTTTTAAATAATTATAATAAAAACCCAAAGAATCATATATCTTCTAAATTAATGGTTATAGATATATATTTACATGCTTTAGGTCCATTAACCTCCACTTTTAGGAGAATGTTTATAGTAAAAACTTTGGCTATGGCTTATGTAGAAGCTATCCAGGTGGAAAACCAGTTGGTATGCCTCAATTTGAGAAAAATGGAATATTTGTTTGCTTTGTAAATAGTTGTAACATAAAATTACAAAGTCACTCCTCCTATCATGGTTCCAACAAAGTCCTTTCAAATTATTGTTCATAGCATGGTTTAAGTAGATTCCTTTTAGTTTCAGTAGGTTGTTCATCAAGATTCCTTTTTTTATTAATCATGATATGATTATATAATAATATGATAGTTCAAATGAAGATGAATACATTCATATTTTATACCTAGAAGATTATGATCAACACATACAAGAAGAAGAGGAATACACATGTTTATCATCTGATCCAAGCCTTAAAAAATTGGTATGTTTTAAACCTCTTACTCCTCATAGCACCATGATTACAAAGCTTTAGGCACATGAATATCTTGATTACAATTATTCTATTGAGTTAAATATTTTTAATACCAAGGCCTATGATAATTTTTTAAGTTCAAATTATTATTCTATTTAATATGATTTTGGGACTAAGGAACATGATTATTTTGAACACATGCTTGTTAGTTTTCTTGGATGCATAGGAAGGAAATTGAGAGAATGGTTAAATGAATAAAAATATGTATTTGACTATATAAGGACCTTGATTGAAATAACCTTGCTATTACCAAAGAATAGGAAACATTCTAATCAAAGTTTCCTAACCCACCCTCCCAACTTTGTTTGAGATATATTTTTTATTAAAGTATATTAATAACTTTCTAGAATAGATTTCCTAATTTATATAATATTTTCCCTACTTTATTAAATTAATTTTCCTATTTTTTGCATTTCTTTTCATAGTTTAGTTATTTTGATTTTATAGTTTAGTTTTTATGCTTTCAAAAATTATTTTTTTATATTTAGAACAATCTAATGTTATCATGAAGGGATAAAAATTCTCCTAACAAGGGATGGCCAAAATCACATTTGGATGGTGTTTATGTAGATTACTCTCAGTGTGTTTGGGTTCTCCAAATTAAGGTATGTATCATGATTGAGTATAAAATTTTATCTAAATTGAATAAGTAATCATACCAATGGAATTTGATGTGATGTTTTCATGAAAATTTGAGAAATAATTCTCATTCTAAAAGATTAACTACACATCTACATATTTAAAACATGTCTAAAAGATAAAAAGCATTAAGAAAAGTCAAAACATGAATGATATTTTTGATTTTAAGATGAAGTGTATTCCTATATATGGTCCAGATAATGGTGGTTACCAAACCTTCTTCCAATAAAGGTTTAAAAGAAGTAAAATAAAAAAAAATCAGGAAGGGTGATTCAATTAATCTCTATCAAGGTTATGGACATCTAGCTAATAGTACATCAATTATTATAGTGGAATTAAAGGTATCTCTATCAGGGCTATGGATACCAATATGGTAGTAGAGAAATTATTGACTTACCTTATTTGTAGTGCTTAAAGATAGATATTTTAAATAAATAGGATCAATGTAATCTTTAGTTTTGTCTAACTCTTGGCTAAAACTCTCATAACAAGGAGGAATGAATCTTCACAATATGAGGAATGAGAAGGGTTAAATATGTTACATTATTTTTGTTATGGATTCTCTTTTAATTTATGATTTATTTATATATTTATGGAAAAGTTTGAATTTGTGTATGATCAAACCAAGTTTTGGGTTCTTAAATACTTTGGAGTATTTCCCCACTAAGTCACCATTTTTTGTGACCAATATACACCCATTTTCAAATTTTCAATGATGGCCTACTTTGATATAAAAATTCCATGTCTGTGTCTAAATTATGTCAAAACTTTGGAATTCCAAACTATAGGTTATCTTATCAATCTAGTTATTATCCAATGACCTCTAATTTAAAAGTCTAAACAAACATTAATTTCAAAAGCATATATCTATTTGCACTTTCAATTCTAAATGTTTATCAAATTTTAGTTTTGATCAATGGACTAATAAAGTTAAGACAATATTTATTCAAGGTTTTTTTTAATTATTTTAGGCTAAAACTGGTTGATAGGTTGATTTTTCTCAAGCCACATGTCTCTTTTATGTCTAAATGACCATCAAATTTAAGAGTGGTAAGATAATCTAATTTTCATCTAGGTCCATATAATCTTGACACTTGTCTTCATCCAACTTCCTTATTAGTTATTTTGAGTATTCTAAGTCTAAGTTTCATCTAGGTTAGTAGGATTATTTCACATGTCTAGATATTGATTATCCATATCCCATGACTATATTAGAAGTTTATGAAGTGTTTAGAGAACCTGACCTAGTAGAACTGTTCCATATGGCATAATCTGAAAAACCTAGATCTTGACACACTAAAGAACTCAATAAAAACATATCACCTCTCTAGATGAGTGACTATCATCTATGTGGCACAATCTTAGAAACCTATATATTGACACATCAAGGTACTTATTTAAAGTTCAATGACCCTCCTGTGAAGCAGGATTGTTCCACATGTCACCATATCGATGCATATATTTACACAATCCAAATGGCATATCACAAAGTTATAGATCAATTAATTGATCAAGATTATGCCACATGTCCTCCTATATACAATCAACTACAATGTTCCATGCCCACATTTCATCACCTCACTCCTTTATGCATGAATAAAGAAAAAAATATCCTTGGGAAGCCAATAATAAAATGATCAAATGATACCATAACACTTGTCATCATCCTAGGCATCTATAACTCATTAGGAAAGTGTACATAGTCAAAACTTGGTGACCACCTAGATAAGCGAGGGCTATCCACCTGTTCTCATTTCACTTATCCATGGCCAATGGATATATGCACTTTTTATTAAGTCACCCAAAAATTCAAAGGAATGAGGAATTACCACTTTATTTTATCTCAGTCATCTATAGATGATAATTTATTGCATAGACCTCTAAGTTGAGTGACTAAGTGCATAAATGAGATTACTCCACATGTCACAATCTCATTCATTCATGATCCTCGCATAGTTACATAGAACATAAAGCCTATAAATCACCCAATGATCTGAGATCAAACCATGTGTCACAATACTAGTTAATCATGACCATAAGCCCAAGGTGTACATTTCAAATATCGTTGAAGACCTAAGAAAGAAATATATAACCATGTTTCCTCATCTTATTTACAAATGATAAATAATCCATGAATTACAAATACACAAAAATATTCTAAGTGAGGAAGTGAGAAAAGGTGATATATCCTAATTCAAATGAATAATAAAGACAAAAGAGGGAAAATAAGTATTAAAAAAGTGATAAAATGACATTTGGAAAAATAAATGAATCGATAGACAAAACACAACAAAAATACACCACATGCTAAATATTCTTGCATAAATATACTTTGTAAAATAAAAATCAAAGAATAAGATTGGCAGAACACCAAAGTGTTATGTGCAACCAAATTATTTGTATAGGAAATCTAATTGATTGAATTATCAAACATGAATGAAATATAAGATAAACTCAATTACAAACCAATGATCATAATTTTTAAAAGACAATAAAAACTTAGATTTTTTAGTTTATTCATTGTGATACATATAGGTGTCATATTGTCACCATCTAGAGAACCGATCCCCTTTTTAAAAATTTATTAAAAGGCAACAAAGAGTTTTAAAGTAGAGATATAAATTTAACTCACATAACTAATAAACAATATGAAGTGTATTATAGAAACATTTTTATTGGATAAGAATAAATTCATCTAACACTATAAAAAATGCATATTAAACTCAAAGCTTCAAGAATGCAGGAGTCACCTTTAGGTAAGGACCACATCAATCTATTTATGCAATTACATGTTTGAGTTGTGACTCAAGTATATTCTTAGCATGGATATATTTAAATATAAATATTTTTTATGTAAAAATTATTATCTACATGCATATCATAAAATCATATCAAACATCACTTTAATTATTTGATTTGAATTAAACTGACAGTTTCAATTGATCATTCCAATTGGGACTTTGTTTCAGTTATTATCTTTAACCATATATTATTTTTTAAAAAGAAATTTTGTGTGTAAATTAAGGATTATTTATTTCATATGCACAAATTTTATGTTTTTTTATATAAAATTATATTTTATTAGTTTTTGAAAAAGTGTCAAAAAATAAAAATGTTTAGTGTTCTGATCGCATTCAGTTAAATGAGTTAAAAATAAGTAAGAACTTGTCAAAATCACCTTATTCAAATGTTAAAATTCCCTATCCCATAATCTCTTTTCTAAGAAAAAATATCAAAAATAGGGAAAAGTACAAAAAATAGCTTTATCCTTATACCTTGTTTAAGTTTGAGGACCTACCAGACACATGGAAACATTTTGACATCAAATTAATAGGTCATCAAAACTTGATATGTGTTCAAACACACATTATAACTTTATAATATTAAAAGTAGACACATTAATACCTAATAATCTTGTAATTAGACATTGTATAACTTGTCACATGTCTAGACATCCCTCATATTTTGACACCCTTGTTCATATGCCTCTGAGATCCTGATATGTGCTTATACATCCTTAAATTTCTACCATTAATCTAGTTTTTCCCCTTGTATATTAAATTTTTTTGTAGTTAGTTTTAAATGCCTCTTTCCTTTCCATTCTTCTTCATTCTTCCTTATTCGTGCTTGCAAATTTTTCTTTCTCATGATCACTAAAATTATAGGACTTTTCATTTTAGATTATTACTAATAATGAGAAGCTAGGGTTTGTGCCTTTAACTTGACATAGAGTTTATTAAAGTTATCATGTTGCATACAAACCCTTCAAAACTTATATTTTATTTCAAAACATATAAAATTTAAAACCTCCTTTGTATTTGTTAAAAAATTATCATAGTGGACTCTAATCTTGTTTTGAACCTTCATCAAACTCTAAGTTTTATTTGATCCCTCATCAGACTTTAGCCTTACTTGGACACTGCCAAAAAATTTTATCTTGTTTGGAACCTTTGTAGACTTTGAACCTATTCAAAACATAATTAGAATCTAAGGTCTATCTAAACACCTATCATAACCTAAAGATGGTCCCAACACCTATTAGAACATGTGATGTGTTTAACACCCCATCAAAACATGTAGCATGTTTGTCACCCCATCAAAACCTATAGTGTTCTTAAACATAGTGCACAAATTGATCACTTACTAAACATGCTCCCATATTATTTACCTTGTTCAAACATATTCTAGGATATACCCCTTATTTGAACACACTTTGTTTTCCACCTCTTCACGTGGTAAATTTAGGTATCTATTTTATTCTCATAAATATTTGTGTCACATCAAATTTCAACATCTAGGACTCTAATCAAAACAACCTCAAATTAAATTACTCCAAAGAATATTGCTCTAAAAAAGGGCTCCCAAGGTGAAAAGGGTACAAATATGAAATATCAATTTCAACGGGTCATTATTCCATCATACTTGGACTCCAATGTGGAAAACATATCTGACATTGACCTAAGTCATATTAACATGGATGAATTTTGGAGTAGAATAAAGGGGGTTCAAAATATAAACTAAGGTTAAATTATTAATGATAATGACTATCTCATGTAGATGTCTTCCCAACATCAATGTAGTTCCTAAAATTAGTCCTAACCATGGATAATCACTATGATATTAAAAGGATGAAAGTAAAAAACTCAAGAAGAGAATATGTTATGTGTCTAACGTGAGAGAACATTGATAGTTTTCTCTAGTTGTTAGATATATAAACATTTATTAACTTGACTCCAACCACTGCTCAATAATTCTGGGAGGATAATATTGGTTCCTATTCCAAATGGTCAACTTTATCATGGTTGATAAAATCAAAGAATTCATAAAAAAAGGCTTCATAAAATAATATCCATGTTTGAATTCATAAATGAGGTTAATGACATGATCACACTCTTACATAGAGTGGTATGGAGTCTAGTTACACAAAATTTCCAAACTTGGATATACAATTATATCTGGATCATTCAAAAAAATTAAAAATACATCAACTAGTGATATTTTGTCAATGATTCCATCCACAATAAGTTGACATAAGTCAACACAACTTCTAATTTATACATGACTTCATGTCTTGTCTATGTTTTTGTTAGGAAGAAGTTTTACAATGGGTTGAATATGGTAGTAAATATCAATACTAGAAAGATATATGATTTATATCCTCAAATCACTCTGAAAGAGAGTGCTCATCATTTTCATAGTTTAAATGATACATTATTTAAATATGTGATCTAGATGTTTGAACAAGACCCCTATAATATGAGGATATCTATGGAAGCTTCTACAGATATCACCAAATAGGGAACATGGTTTATAAAATTTATAACTTTCACTTATATGAAGATTTATGGATGAAACATTACACCATACATGCTCCTAAGATATGTTGATGACAAATGGGCCTCAATGAATTTGGTTAGAAAATAACTTGAACACATAAGTTCTTGTCAAGTAAACACAAAGATGGGGTATAATTTCCTATATATATAGGAATATACATGTGCACATCATTGGGAAAAAAATATGTTAAATAAGAGATGACACATGACACCATCCAACCATTTAAAATTAGGATTTATTTTAACAATCAAGGTCTAGTTGAGAATATTTTTGGTTCCTCATATCAACATGTGTCTCATTTTTAAGACTACTAGATGGATTTTCTTAATGAGAAGGAAGTATGAGTCTAAGACTACTCACAGTTCACCATAAAATAGTTCATTGTATTTGCATTACAATTTTTTTCAAAAAATTGTAAATGATGGAGATGTATTTTATCCAATATACAAAAAGATTTAAATTGAGTCAAAACCACTTCCTAAAATTCAATACAATAGAAAAAATTATACTTCTCTTATAAGTAAAACATAGGTTGTGCTTGACAAGACATTGGAGTGGTTGAAAAATAAAGGTGAAAACATTGATAAGGCATGATTTACATCACCACCAAAATAAATTGAATTTAATAGCTTTCACAAATAAAACTAATCAAAATATGGAACATCACAAGTAGATGGTGTTAGAAAATACACCACATAGATAGAAGAGGAGATAAAAATTGAGGTTGTTTTAGATATTGATCTAGATCATAGGCCTTTAAAGCTCAATATAAAAAGGTTAGGAAAAAACTTCTTATTCTCCTAGAATTTATATTTCATAAGATGTTCCCCTTGATAGATTTTCTCAATCTCAAACACTAGTAACAAAAATAACTCAACAATTCTTTGCATCAAATACTTCATTTTTGTTTTCATCCAATACTCCTCTTCAACCTGATACTTCTTTACCTTCACCTCTTCCACAAGATACTTAACTACCTCCTACACTTTCACCCAAATCACCAATAGATAATTAAAATAATGAAGAATGTAAAATTGTACTAGAAAAAACCCAAGCCCTAAAAATCCCACCTCCTCCTCTTGAGAGTCAAACTGAAGATGATTCTAGCCTCTTACAACCTCCTCCCAGTTTAAAGATTCTTGACAAGTTGAATGAAGTGGTAAAGAAAATAATTTAACCTCAAGAGATTGATTTTAATGCCCTGATAACTCTCCCTCCATGAGTAATGAAGAAACCCAAGACTGTATTAAGAATAATCATAGATGATAAGGGAGATAGATATATAAAGGTAAACATTTCTAATATAAAAAAATACAAAGATAATTTCAGTGATTCATACAATTAGATTAAAAAAATACATTCATGGAAAGTAACTAGGGAAGGAATGAAATAAAATATTTAATCGATAATTGGTACCTTGTTTGAAAATATGGATTAGGATAAGATGACCAAAGATTTGCTCAGGGAAAATATTTAACAATTGACATCAGTAGTCCAAAATTTAATCAATCCAATTTAGTCCTCATCCTCCTCTATTATACCACAAATCACCCACACTAAGACACTCAAATTTTTAGAGGAAATTAGACACATGAGTAGAGAAACAAAAGAATGATGTGATAAAATTCTACATTAGGTTATTGCCATAATCAACACAACCATGAGTACATATTTTGAAATTCAATTAGAATATGACAAGGAAACTGAAGCCAAATATAAGTATGCATAAGAATTAGAGAAATGGAAAGATATGATTCCCACATTGAATGATTTATCCAATACTTACCCAAATGAGCTCATTTTGGAAGGAGTCATTTAATCCAATCAAATTACAAAACTTACCCAGTGCCTAGGAGCTACTCAATTTAGGATTTGTATTGTTAGAGAGAGCATCAAGAAATTTAGTGACTCTAAGTTAATGGGAGGTGATGTTATTTTTGAAATCATGGGAGGAATTGGAAATTTTAATTGCACATTTGTGGATAATGATAGGAAAGTGATCACTAAAGACACCATTGTTGACCAATTTAAGAAGAATAATGAAGAGATATTGACTCCAAAATCTACATTAAACTATGAATCCATTTTTAATTTGATCAAATATTAGAATAACCTATAAAATCTTGAGTCAATGTTAAAAATACTTCAATGGACATCATATAAAATGATGGATATGTATTGTGAGGCATAAATATATTTTATATATTCAGATGGTCCTGATAAATAAAAATTGAGAGAAATCGTATAGAAATTCAATGAATATAATCAAAAGAAACATATTCTAATGAAATAAAAGATAAAAATTTATTCTTAGTGAGGAAGAAGAAGAGAATTATTTTTTTATCAAATTTTGATCATTTCCATACTTATAATTTTGAGTCATTCTCACAATTTTCAATTACACTTTTTGTAATAATTAATTTTCACATTGTATGTCATGAAAATATACTAAGTCATTTTTAGAAGTTTTGAGTCATGAAAAATTACCAATGCATTTTTACAAGTTGTACAAATTTATCATTGTACTTTGATAAGTCATGCAAAAATACCAATGTACTTTTATAAGTCGTGAAAATTCCAAAATGTTTTTTTCAAGTTTTAATTTGTGTGAATTAGCTAATGTGTTTTGTAATCCCTTGAAAATTCAAAATAGATGGTTACAGAACATAACCACCCATTTCAAACTATAAATATAAGTTTTGTACTCATTATAATGGCTTTTGACAATTAAACTTTTCAATAAGATAGATAAAGAGGAGATTATATTTGCATCTCATCAAGAAATATAATAACAATTCTTGAAAATTTTGTGTTTAATATTTTTTTATTGGTAATATATATGTTTAAATCCATGTATACTTGATTCTATTCTTTTAATATATTTCTAAAATTTTGATAAATTAGTCAAAACATAGAAATTTCATTATAGAGTTTCATCTTTGAACATACATTTATAATTTCTACTACTATGAAATATTGGAGGGGTAAAAATAATAGTTACATGTATATTTTACAAGGAAATGCAAGATAATTATTTTATAGAAGTTATTAATAAATAGTTATTTTGGTGTATGTTGTGTGTTCTTACTAATACATAATGTATGTTTTCCCCATTTAATGAGAAATATTTCCTCTTAGTAAAATAATACTTCTTCTTGATATTTCTAATTTATCTCTAAATTTGGCCCACTAGATTTGATATCCTTCTACATTCCTTTCCCTTACTTTCTTCCTTTTGATTCCTTTATACTATCTTTTTCATACTTCCCAGTTAAAAGTAAAACCCCTATAAAGAACACCATTTTTATTATGAATAGCTTGATTTTTTGCAATATTTTTGGTTTTTAATAAATTTAACTCCACCTTATAATAGGAGAGGGACTTCATCCCTACACTATTGATTGAAATTTTACATTTATCCCCCTAATAAATTTTCTAGCCAACAAGTTCAAATTTAGACACTATAAATTTAGACTCAACTTATAGGATGAGGCATCCCCATCCCAAGCTATATATACATGTTTCATCCACATTACAAAAGGAGGAGAATTTTTCAATTAAAGTGAATAATAAATTATACATATTATTTTGCAAGTTTGCCTTGATGTGCTTGTCTTCTCCAAACCCTCTATCTCATTGAGGAAGTTCTATCAAATTGGTATGTTATTTGAATTGTGAAACAATAGATTTGAATTTCATTTTGTTCATAGATCATAGTAATATTTTTTATTAACATTGAATGTTCAAAAATAGTTCAGTTTTAGAATTTAATTTTATTATGACCAATAGGCTTACTAAATCATTTCTTTAGGTTGTTTGGAAGTGTCTTCATACAGTTGTTAAAATTATGGGGTAGTTAATTTGGATTCTTTGTGATTGAATCATAATCTCCTAATGATAAAGGATGTTCAAAAGTAATATAGTATTGGGAACAACATTTGATTATGAGTATAGAATTAATTGTATTTTTTCCTTATACTTCTAACTATGTTTATATGTTTTGTGTGTTGGTAGCAACTTGCAGCAGGCACTAGTTTCATTCACTTGTCCATATATAAAGTAAAATACCAATTTATAAGGGTTTAATCCATCTTAAAGTCACAAACCTTCTTTACTAACCTACCTTTCCCTCCTTTTTATTTTATTTTTCTTTAATCCACTACAACAATCCCCCAAAAAAATTTGAAGTTGCATATCAGAGTACACTTTGGTTGCATCATAGTCCCACACCTCACTTTTCAAATAAAGTGATACTTGCTTAGTGTACTCAAATATGCACAAATATAAATATTAACCTTGACATTCAATGCCATCATTGGTTCACAATGAGACCATGGTAAGGTAATAGGTGAAATAATGTCTTAGGCATCAATTAGGTAAGCATGGACATGCTAGCATAATTAACAACCATGATAATTTGAATAAATGAGAAATAAGCAAGTTCTCAAAAGCACATAATAAGATATCATTTACATAGAGAGATTTAATTAGTTTACAAGCATGCTCTCTATGATCCAGAATAAATTATCAAGGGTACAATGGGGTTAATTTATCATCTACTTGATGATGTGATAGTGATAACCATTCAAGGAATCAATAAAAACCATCCCACATTGGTAATATCAAATGCAATACAAAACATAAGGAAGTCAATACTATGAAGTTACTTTTCAACCCATGCACAATATCTAATCCATAGCATTATTTATCTATCGACTGATGTTTTAGATAGGGAAGGCATATTAGTCATTATAATTTACACATTCACATTAGCATTCTAGCCAATCCTGTAATCAAGAATTTATTGTGCATCATTAACATTTACAACATTAACCTCTCATATTTTTAAGGAATTTGTTAAATAATTAACTCACTTCCTATAACCTCATACTAAGTATTTTTAGTATGAAAGAGCAGCATGTTTGCTTATGCTCAAATGTATATTATTCATGCATACAATGGTTCCAAGTGAACCGGTTTGTGGAAGCATAAAAGCATCAAGGTTTACATACATACTAATAGCAATGCCTACTCAGAAATAAAATCCATCCAACATGATGAGAAGTTAATATTCATATCCAACACACACAAAATGATATCCATGACTACATTTTCAGCCACTTCATTTATATAAGCCTTTAAGCAAGGAAAAGTATCAAATAACATTATATTTACTTCACATTGTAAGAGATATAAGAATTTCCTTCTCTATCTACAACTAGTAATTTATTCCAATATCACAATGTACAACATCTCATATTGCCACATATAAGTTGGAATATCCAAGGAGTCTATATACTCCACACACATATTAAAAGCATACTACAAGTAGTTTTATGTTATTATGTTAGATCAAGAGAAATACCAAAGAGAATAATAACTAAATGAACGTAAGAAAATTTACACAAAAGTAATAATTAGATATCTCTCATTAGTTATCATCCAATTTAAGATTCTAGCTTACTAGAGATTGTAGCCAACATACTCAAGCATGTAAAACATCAAATTACAAAAAAATATTTTTGCATAATCAATCTCTACATCAACACTATCATGATGATTTAATTTGAGAGACTATATAAAACTTTTTACAAAACTTGCATAAATAATACATGCCACACTTAGTAATGGGTAACATCATTCACTCATGATAACATAGGAGTAGTTCCAATGTATATAAAGTAAAAATGGATCATAAGAATATAAATATATATCCCAAAGGAATAATATGATATCTCTCAATAGTTATCATTCAGATTAAAATTTTCATCTTTACTAATAATCTAAGCTACCACAATCAAATATGCCTAAAACCACATGGGTAATTGCTTGCTTAATTAAAACACTACCCAAGCTCCAATAATAGTTTATATAAAGTGATAATAATGAATTTATATAAAATGACATAATGAATTATTAATACACTAAGTATGTCAAAACTAACTGCAAGTTATTACCACAAGAATGATCATCCAAGTAGTATAATAAAGAATAAATCATGATAAACATATGGTGTATTACTATGGAATTGGTAAGGAATAAGCAATTAACCATCCAAGATAAAACCCAAGTATATCAAAACGATTGAACTTAGAACTAGAAGTAACATCCACATAATATCACACATTCAACATTATAAACTTGTTTTTCTCATCTCTGAAGGGTCCATATCTACATAAAATGTTTGAATTACATAAAACCAAAGTAATTAAACTTAAATCTAATGGAATAATTACTTCATCCACTAGTCATGCTAGATGAAAGTAATATACACCTAAGCTAGTAAAGAGATAAATAACATGTAACGAACATTATAAAGTACATCATACCTATCCATGAAGTCATCCAATTATGGAGTAGAAAAAAAATAGGATAAGCTATCCTAACCATCCCTATGAACCCAATTATTAGTGTCCCTTACCACCCCAACCATCAGCTATATGGTGGTTTCAACAATTGGGTCAAGAAGGAAGTTCTGATCAAGTTGGATTCCAAAATAAATGACATCCCAAAAAAATACATACACTAAAAAATAGGAATGATCACCCACTAGGGTACACTCTATATAATCATAAGGTAGGATAAAAAACACCACATAAAGCTTAACAATTATTCTCAACCAGGTCACAGGGCTAACAAAAAAACAAACAAACATGATAATCAAGCAACTCAACCATATCACAATCATAGGGAAACAATTTTAGGTTCTAGTAATAAATATAAACCATAATCAATTTTAAAACATAATCAATCCAAAAATAGAAACAATCAACATAAACACTCAGACCATGCACTTGTTCTAATTTCTAGTAATGCCAATAAGTTCCATAAGTGGGACATCTAAAGGTTATCAAAAAGCATTTAAAACAACAAAATAATATAAATACTAATGATCAATATAGGATATTTAGGGTATCACCATGAGGTCTCACAACCTCATATGATCCCTGAGTATTAAAAATTGGGTTCATATGGATTAATAGAACTACCAATCTATTTAGTTAGTTTTACATTAAAATTGAAAACCCTATAAAAAAGATGATTTTGACAAAGTTTTGTCTGATTCCTATGGCTTAGTAATACATAAGAATACATATATTTTATTTAATGCCAACTTAATATAATCCTTGAATTGACATAAAAAAATTCCAACCATGGCCACGCATAGACAATTTATCCCAAATTGATTTTTGAAAGGAAACACAATAATCAATCTGTTGTGAGAAGTAAACCAACTAACTTGTATTTATCACAAATGAATTCAACATTAAAAAAAATTAAGGGTATTTAACACTATTTGAGGTACTATCCTATGGATAAAAATCATACCATTTAAAATCAAATCATGACCAACCAAGTAAAATTCCAAGAAGAATAAATAAGTTTAAAGGCCAAATATTTCTTCCAATAACTTAGCTCTATTGTAAATTTAAAAAACTAAATAAATTTTTCCTAAGGGAACGCTATCAAATATGCACACCAACATCATTATACTACCCATGTGTTTGGTTAGAAAATCTCAATCGGGTTATTATAAATGAAATAAAATGAATAATAATATCAATCCAAATCTGCAATGAGAATAAGTATTTTCTAAGTCATTTTAATCTAACTCAATAACTATGTAGATTATAATCAATCTAACAAATTTTTTTATAGAATTCCAAATTGATTCACTAGGAAAAAAATATAATTAACCCATACCATAAACTTCCAACATTAATAATACTCTAAATCAATTCTTCCAACAACCTAATTCATGAATTGACTCTTTAGCACCTATAGCCAAAAGGGGTAGGGGTATGGTGACTCTTGGCTCCACCATGATGTATAATCATAAAGGGGAAACATAAATACTTGGGTCACCCCAATCCAATCATAGGATTTGTATAAAAATTAAATTTAGTCATTAATAATAACTATAAAACATGTAAATATAGCCCATGTAATATTTATGGCTTCTTACAAGGATCAGGGTCAATAAATTACCTTAAAATAATCAATAAAACATAGTATTAGTTTTAATATGGGAAAAATTATGGTATATACATCTTAATTAAATACACAACCCACCCATGATAATGCATTTAACAAGTTAAATATATAATGAAACATAAATAACTTGATCAGGATAAATACCATGACTTTCTTAACATAAGTTTGCATCCAAGGAATATAATCAAAAGGTATATAAAAATATTTTAGTTTGAATCTTTTCATTCTAGAAGGTAATTAAAACTATAATCTAGGGGAATTACCAGTCTAATGCTAGCAAGGAAAATGTTCAAAATACAATCAACAAATTACCATAATTCTTGTCTTCTCATAGCATGCATTAACCAGATGGATTACCCAAATCTTGGACCACATCCCCCTCTATCTATGTCCCTTTTTCCTTCCCATGTATTTTTCTTCTTGAATCATTCCCTTGTTGCATTCTTTTATCATTATAATTTTTCCTTGCCTTCTACACCTCTTCTAAAACCAACCCCCTTTCCTTCTACTACCTATATTATGCATCCATGTTCCTCTTCTCTTTGCATGTGTTCCCTCCTATCTTCTTTTGTTTCATGTCTTTCTTTTTCTTATCCCTATTTTTTGACACAACTCCCCAATTTTATTCTACCATACCCCCTTCCATAACCTTACCTATCCTTTCCAATTTCTCTCCTGCACTTCCCTTGTTCCAATGCATTTATTTTTCTCCCTTTTTCTCAATGTATCCTCCTCCTTAATATGGTTTTCTTCCTTCCCTCTCACATCCCTTCCCTTGCCTACCACACTCTACCCATTGAATTATTTCTCCCTTCATACTTATTCTTCTAACCACCTCTAGATTTTTCCTACCTCTCCCCATGCAACTTTCCATATGACCCATGCTCTCACATTCATTATGGAGAGAGAAAATCTCTCCTTACCAATCCATCAACCCATTCTAGGTGACCCCCCCACACCAACTCCCAAAAGGGCATGGTCATTAATGTCTTTTCAAATTCTAAGCCAAATTCCAATAAAATATTAAATAAAATCAATTAGCAATTTAAATAATATTATATATATATATATATATAATTTGGGATGCCAATTAACTATTTTAAAAGCCACTAATAAAAAAGGCAATACAAGTAATTAAAATAATAAAATTTATATATTATTTTAAATGCTAATAATATTTAAAGCCACAATGACCAATTAGCCATGCTATAATCAATTATCATGGCACTAGGGTATTGAGTCACATGGGGGGTTAGGTATAATGGGGAATCTAAGATAGCGAGGTTGAGTTCATGAAGTCAGGGTGGCGAGGTGTACATGGGAGAGTGGGTTAAAAATGAAGTCCAATCAAATAGGAAACAACATTAACCACACATGCAGGGAATGAAAACATTAAAATGATGTGATATAAAAATAATCAAGATAGGGTAAAATAACATACAACTACAAGAATAAATAATACCATAGTCCAAGGGAACTATAGAAATCAAGAAAACTAGGTTACCTATTAGAACTCGCCCAACTACTCAGAACCATTCCACTACCCTAATAGTTGATGCTAGCATCTATTCAAGCCCATAGTTAGTACCTATAACCATTGAGTGGATCCATTAGTAATATCTAATCCACAAATCAATAAAATAATAAGTAGTAATGAACTATAATCAAACATCAAGTATATCCCATAATCCATACATCATCAATGCATAACTATAAACATGATAAATACATCAACCTACAATTGAATATCTCAACATCAGAATCTAATAACACAACACAATTATACAAGGGAGTTTAATAATAACAATATATATGCTATAACAATATATAAATAGTCATGTCAAGGTGTACAAGGGTAGGATCATAACATCCTCCCCCTCTTAGAGAGGATTAATCCCAATGACTATATCATCAATCGAGATCTTGACTGTCCATAATAATATAATCACTCTCTAGTAAAGATTCCATCTACTCAATCATAATATCATTAAAAAAAATCAACTTACATAACAGTAAAGCAATAGAATGCACTACACCATCTAAGTAAGATACATTTGAGATTCACATCATAAATCATAAATTATAGTCATGTATCATCTTAATCCAAGTCATAAGAAAAGTCACATCAACCCACCTATAATTTTATGACACTAGAAGCATAATAAGGGAGTTATCATAAGTCATAAAGCAGTAATGCTCAAACACATACCTCACTTAGGGTACAATCCCATGTTTAGGACATCTAAGTCAATTATTCATAGTCAAAATAGTTAATCATATCCTTTGTAAAAGGGTCTAATAGACCCAAATCTATACTTAATTATCATAGATACCAATAATATGACACCATTTTGAACATAGTTCTAAGAAAATTATATAATTTTAGCCACCCATCAAGGCATGACTTTCTAAGATTTAAGGAAAAATAGCATTACCATCCATGGAAATAAATTTTTTTCACACCTCAACAATGCCAAAAAAAAGATTTTATTGCCTTCCAAGCACACCTTTTTCATCTAAAGGCTTGTGAAGGATAGGTAGCTTTAACAATACTCAACTATTAAGATCAAAAATTTGCTAGAGAATCCAATATTAGTTAGACAATCCTTTGATCAAGAGGAGAATATACTATAAAAAACTACAACTTTTATGACAATAGCTGTAAATAATATAATCCTATGAGGATTTTAAACATGTAAACACCACCTAAAATAGTGTCTTCATCGACACACATTATGCCTTATACATAATTTAATTAGCATTCATCATAGAATTTTACCACAAGATAGTAATCCATTTTGATTGGTTACTTCCTAACTATCAAATACCATTCAGGGGATACTACAACATCCCACACTATCCAAACTAAATAAAAGGAGAAGCCAACCAAGGCCATGCATGCTACCCAAAGGTTTAAAGCATGCTCTCTAAACACTTTTTGAGCTCACATGATGGTTATAGGAATCACAGTTCTACCATCATACTTCACTTACCGCATGGCAACAAATAGAAAAGGAAAAAATAGGTACCCAAAATAACAAAATATACTGAATCAAGAATTTTAGTGTTCATTCTGAACACAAAACCAACATACTATCTATTCATACATAAAAAAATATAGAAATATATTTATACTAGAATATATATATAGAGAGAGGTATTACAATTTAATACCACAATCATGACATGTTTACATGCTCAGGCCAACATATGGATGCATTTCAATAAGTACCTCCTTGTTGATTTGCATACATGTCCATAATGTAGGACTAGTCAATACTTCACAAGGCTTACACAAAGAGACTCTACATAGGTTGTTTAGCAATAACCTTTAAAATGTGGCTAAAGGAACACTAGACCATAATGTGACCATTATGTATAAGGGTCCCATGGCCAATATGTGGCTCACATGGTTAACACTCTAAATGAATCAGGTGATTGTTTTATGCAAAGGTGTGGAGTAGATTTTCAACCTATGAGAGACTCCACTCCCTAGCTTGTACCTAGTCTAAACCATTATGGAAGTAGTGTTTTTTTCCCTCAACCTCATACATACATCATTGTTAATAATTATAACAATGATGCAAGGTTATAAAAATGCATCGCAACACCATATCTTGGTAGCATAAATAAGAGACTTAGCTTCCAAAAAAAGTTGTAATACACAAGTTCTTAGATTCACAAACATAGTTGGACAATACAAGGTCACATATATAACACAATTGGAATATTAGGACAGTCAACTTGATAACACAAAATTCCACACACTTCATGGGTTTAAGCACTTTCACACCTCATAAGGCCCATAAAATAACATATAATAATGTATATTAATTAAGAAACAATCTAAGATATATGCACAATCAGTTATAGGTAACTATGAAAATGTATTTTACACATCATAATGGTCAAACACAGATTTTTTAAGCACAAGGTTCCAAGAACCTACATCAGTCCACCCAATGTGTAGATTCCATGTAAAAGACATCAGATACATATCAATGTATCACATAATCAGTCAACAAAATCTTAACTTGCTCATACAAGTCCATCACACTCACCCACCAGGCCCTTCAAGCTTGAGACACACCCCTGGTCCTCCCAAATATCATACTTTAACCTCATTGAATGGCCTACCTATGCAATTGATCAATGGACATCTAGATATTTCCTTAAGATTCCAACAACAAGCTTATATCATGATTAAACTGATGGACTAAATCCAACATGTCAAAGGTTAAATGGAGATGCTTGTTTTAATGTAACATCAATTTGGACAAGGGTGAGCTTAGCCAAGGCTCAAGGAGAGTACCATAACACTACTATGAGAATATCAATTCCCCATAATCAACAAGTTCAATCAAAACATGTAATAAACATCCTCACGGATGCAAGACATATCCAATGCCTCAATAGACATCCTCATAGGTGTCAAGACAAAAAAAATCTAAATAGACATACTTATGGATATATAATCTAGCCAACATCAATCAACATAATCATGGAATCAAACATATCTATGAATAAAACATATGTCATAAACATAAAATTGATCCATGATCATAATAAACATGCCAAAACTAGCTAAATTTAACCCTTTTAGAGTTATGAAGCCACTTTATTTACCAATTTAACTCAAAAAAGGCTAACAAAACCAAGCCCAACTCAGCTAAAATTCATAAATTCCTCGCATCACATAATCTTATCTATATATATAAGATGCATAAAAACTATAACTCAGCCAACCAAGTAGTAAGTTAGACAACAAAACCTCCTCAATTTTCTTAAAAGTCCATAACTTTGGACAATCCAAAGCCTCCTAAGTATCACCATTGTAATAACATTATGATGTTGCTACCCCGAATCACAAATAATAACACCTAGGCCAAGTCAAAATCTATGGTTGTTTAACATAGCCATTACCACAATATCATTGCAAGAAGCTTCTACATAACAAACTTTATTATAAATAAAAATTAAGTGGGGCAATCTTGCTATCTATAAGCAACTCACCCCATGGAGATGCATCCACTCCACTAAAACCACCCATAGCATGAACACTAGCTAGTACACCCATTTAAGTTCATATGTTACCAAAATCTTAATGCAATTCTTTTCATGAGTAGAGAGCTTAAGCTTTACTAACTTACCCAATAATTCAAGCCTTTTCACACCCTATTATGCCCTCCAAGTGTAAATTACACTCTTGATCTTCATTAAGTCATAATGTTCTAAGTATCTAAAGAAGGATTGCCCATATAAGCCTATCATAAATACTTGGGCATCATTCTCCTAATTCTAAGATTTAATCATGTATCACCTAAATCCCATTAACTCACCCATATAAGTCAATGGTTAATAGGTGAGACTTGCCTTCACACAACTAGATTCGGGAAGGGTTCACCCAAACCAAGGCTAGGGGTGATAACAACTAACATAAGAGAAAAACTAGATTCCTTGGAACCATTTATTTTGAGTGATGTATAGAAAAATTCAATAGTAAAGAAAAATAATGCACACCTTAACCTTTAGCCTAAAGGCTAAGTGTCTTATAAATCACTTCATAATTCTACCTGATTGGGACAACTCATTAGTCAACATGTAGTAATTATATAAACCCCAAAGTTCCCTAGAGTATAAACACTATTCTGATACCAAATGCAATAGCCCCAATTTTTTTTTGAATTTACATATCAGAGTACACTTTGGATGTATCACAAACCCATACCTCACTTATTGAAGTGAGTGATACTTACTTAGCATACTCACATATGCATAACCATAAAGGTTAACCTTGACATCCAATGCCATCATTAGTTTAAAACAATTTCATGGTAAGGGAATAGGTGAAACAATATCCTAGGCATCAATCAGGAAAGCATTGACATGCTAACATAGTTAGCAACCATGATGATTTGAATAAATGAGAAATAAGTAAGCTCTCACAAACACATAATAAGATATAATTTGCATAGAGAGATTAAATTAATTTAAAAATGTGCTTTTTATGATAAAAAATAAATGATCAAGGATACAATAGGTTTAATTTATCATCTACTTGATGATGCAATAGTGAAAACCATTCAAGGAATTGATAAAAACCATCCCACTTTGGCAATAGCCAATTCAATACAAAACATAAGGAAGTCAATACTACCAATACATTACAACCCATGTGAATAATTAATCCATAGCATTTCTTATCTACCAACTAATCTTTTAGATGAGGAAGGCATATTAGTTCTTACAATTTACACATTCACATTAGCAATCTAGCCAATCCTATACTCAAGAATTTATTATGTATGATTAACTTTTACAACATTAAACTTTCATCTTTTTAATTAACTTTTTAAAGAATTAACTCACTTTCTATAACCTCATACTAATAATTTTCAACATGAAAGAGTAACATGTTTGCCTATGCTCCAATGTATCTTATTCATGCATACAACTATTCTAGATGAACTAGTTTGTGGAAGCATAAAAGCATCAAGGTTTACATACATACTAATAGCAATGCCTACTTAGTAATAAAATCTAGACAATGTAAAGAGAAGTTAATATCCATATCCAACACACACAAAATGATATCCACAACCACATTTTCAGCCACTTCATTTATATATGCTGATAAGCAAGGAAAAGTATCAAATAACATTCCATTTACTTCACATTGCAAGAGATATAATAATTACCTTCTCTATCTAAAACTAGAAATTTATTCCAATATCACAATGTACATCATCTCATATTGCCACATATAAGTTGGAATACCCAAGAAGTCTCTATACTCTACACAACAATTGAAAACCAACTACAATTAGTTTTATGTTCTTATGTTAGATCAAGAGAAATTTCAATGAGCATAATAAGGAAATAAATGTAAGAAAATGTATACAAAATAATAATTAAATATCTCTCATTATTTATCATCCAATTTAAGATTCCAACTTACTAGATATCCTAGCTAACATACACAAGTATGTCAAACATCCAATTACATAAAATCTATTTGCCTAAGAAATCTATACATCAATACTATCATGATGGTTTAAACTGAGAGACTATATATAAGTTTTTATAAAAACTACATAAATAATACATTCCACACTCAAGCATGCATAACATCATTCACTCATGCTAACATAGGAGTAGTTCTAGTGTATATAAAGGAAAAATGGATCATAAACATATAAATATAGATCCCAAGGGAATGATTTCATATATCTCAATAATTATCCTTCAGATTAAGATTTTCATCTTTACTAATAATCTAAGCTATCACAATCAAATATACCTAGCACCACATGGGAAATTCTTTGCTTTAGAAAAACACTACCCAGTTACCATGACAATTTATATTAAGTCATCATAATGAAGTTCTATAAAATGACATAATAAATTATTAATACACTAAGTGTGTCAAAACCAACTATAAGTTATTATCACAATAATGATTAGCCAAGTATCATAATAAAAAATCAATCAAGATAGCCATTTTTTGTATTAATATGACACTGGTAAGGAATAACCAATTAACCATACAAGATAAAACCCAAGTATATCAAAAGGATTGAACTTAGAACTAGAAGTAAAATTGACATAATATCACACATTCAACATTATAAACTTGTGTTTCTCATCTTCAAAGGGTCCCTATCCACATAAAAAAAATTTATGGCATAAAACCAAAGTAATAAAATTGAAATCCAACAAAATAATTACAATTACATCCATTAGTCATGCTAGATGAAATTAATATACACCTAAGATAGTAAAGAGATAAACAACATGTAAGGAACATTGTAAAGTACGTCATACATATCCCCAAAGTCATCCAAGTATGGATAAATGGAAAATAATAAAGATAAGCCCTCCCAACCAACACTATGAGCCCAACCATCAGTGGCCCTTACTACCCCAACCATTAGCTAAATGGTGGTTTTAGTAATCAGGTCAAAGAGGAAGTTCTAAGTAGGTTAGATTCCAAACCAAAGGACATCCCAACAAAAAAAATACACCATCAAATAGGTATGATCAACTACTATGGTACACTCCATGTAATCATAAGGTAGTATAGAAAACACCACATAAATCTTTAAAATTATACTCAACCAGGTCATAAGGTTGATTAAAAAAATAACCAAACAAGATAATCAGGCAACTTGACCATACCATAATCTCAGGACAAAATTTTTGGGTTTTGGTAGTCAATCTAAACCATAATCAATTTTAAAACATAATCAATCTAAAAACAAAAAAAACCAACATAAACAATTAGACCATGCACTCATTTTGAGTTCCAGTAATGCCAAGTTCCATAAGGGAGCCATCTAAAGGTTCCCATTAAGTATTCAAAAAATTGAAATGATGTAAATGTCAATGACCAATATAAGATATTCATGGGATCACCATGAAGTCTCACAACCTCATATGATCCCCAAATATTAAAAATTAGGTTCATATAAATTAATAAAACTACCATCCCATTTAATTGGTTTTACATTAAAATAAAAAACCCTCTAAAAAATATGGTTATGATAAGGTTTTGATTGATTCCTATGGTTCATCAATACATAAGCATACATAGATTTTATTTAAGCCCATCTGAATCTAATCCTTGAATTAACATACAAAAATTCTAACCATGTCCACACACAAGTAATTTATCCCAAATCAACTTTTGCAAAGAAACATAATAATCAATCCATTATGAGAAGTAAACCAACTAACTTGTCTTTATCACAAGAGAATTTGAAATTAAACAAAAGTAAGGGTATTTAAATTTATTCAAGGTACAACCATATGGATAAAATTTATACCATTCAAAATCAAAGTGTGGATAGCCAAGTAAAATTGCAAGCAGAATAAATTAGTTTAAAGGCCTATTTTTTCCTCCAACCACTCAGCTCTATTGTAAATTAAAAAAACCAAATCAAATTTTCCCAAGGGAGGGATAATAAATATACACACTGACATCATTATACTACCCATGTGTTTGGTTTCAAAATTTTGATCAGGTTATTTTAAACAAAAATAATTAATAATATCGATCCAAATCCACATTGAAAATAAGTATTTTCTAAGTTATTTTAGTCCATCTCAACAACTATGTAGATAATAATCAATCTAAAAAAAGGTTTTATGGAATCTAAAATCAATTCACTAAGCATAAAATATAATTAACCCATAGCATAAAATACCAATATTAATATAACTATGAATCGATTCTTCCCACAACCTAATCCATGAATTGTCTCTTTAGCACCTATAACCAATAGGGTAGGGGTACAGTGACTCCTAATAGCACCATGATGTATAATAATAAAGGGAAACACAACTACCTGGATCACCCAATCCAATCATAGGATTTGTATAAAATTTTAATTTAATCATAAATAATAATCGTAAAACATGTAAATATAGCCCATGCAATATCTATGGCTTCTTCCAAGGAGCAGGGTCAATGAATTACCTAAAAATAATCAATAAAACATAGTAGTAGTTTTAATATGGGAAAAATAATGGTATATACATCCTAATTAAATACATATCCCACCCATGATAATGTATTCAACAAGCTAAAGATATAATGAAACATAAGTAACTTGATCAGGCTGAATACCATGGCTTTCTTAATGTAGGTTTGCATCCAAGAAATAGAAGCAAAATGTATATGTGGTTTTTTAGTTAAAATCCTTTCATTCCAAAAGGTAATTAAAATTGTAATCTAGGGGACTTAATATTCCAACACCAATAAGGAAAATATTCATAATAAACTATACAAGTTACCATAATTATTATTTTCCCATGGCACATATTGACTATAATAGATAGCCCAAATCCTAGACTACATCCCCCTCTCACTACATCTCTTTTTCCTTCCAATGCATTTTTCTTCTTCCATCATTCCCTTATTGTGTTCTTTCCTCCTTTCCATTTTTCCTTGCCTTTTAGGCCTCTTCTAAACAATCCCCCCTTCTTCCTCTACTTGTGTTATACATCTACACTCCTCTTCTCTCTACCTACATTCCCTCCTATCTTCCTTTATTATGTGTCTTTCTTTTTCTTCTCCCCATTTTTACACACAAATCCCCTAGATGTCTTCTACCATTCCCCCTTCCATAACCTTACCTATCCTTTCTAATTTATCTCCTATGCTTCCCTTATTCTACTTCCTTTATTTTTCTCTATATTTCTCAATGCATCATACTCCTTACTACATTTTTCTTCCTTCCATCTCATGTTACTTCCTTTGCCTACCACACTCTACCCATTAACTTATTTCTCCCTTTTTACCCATCTTCCTATCTACCTCTAGCTTTTCCCTACCTCTCCCTATGTAACTTTCTATATGACCCATGTTCTCACATTTATTACAAAGAGAGAAAAACTCTCCTTACCAATCCATTGACCCATTCTAGGTGACCCCCCCACACCAACTCCCAAAAGGACATGGTCATTAATGGATTTTTAAATTCTAAGCCAATTGCTAATAAAAATTAAAAATAAATTAGCAATTTAAATAATATAATATATATTATTTGGGATGGAAATTAACTATTTTAAAAGTCACTAATAAAAAAGACAAAAATTAAAATTAAAATAATAAAATTTATATATTATTTTAAATGATAATAATATTTAAATGCCATAATGACCATTTAGCTAGGTCACAATTAATTATCATACCACTAGGGTATCGAGTCACATGGGAGGGTAGGTCTAATGGGGAGTCTGAGATAGTGACGGTGAGTCCATGAAGTTGGGATGGTGAGGGGTACATGGGAAAGTGGAGAAAAAAGGAAGTATGATCAAACAAGAAATAACATCAATCACACATGCAAGGATTGACAAAATCAAAATGATGTGATATAAAAATAATCAAATTAGTGTAAAATAACATATGACTACAAGAAAAAATAATACCACAGTCCAAGGGCACTACACAAATCAAGAAAACTATGTTACTTGTTATAACTCATCTGACTACTTAGAATCACTCCACTACTCCAAGAGCTAATGCCAACATCCATCCTGTCCCATAGTACCTAAAACCACCAAGTAGATTCATCAATAGTATATGATCAAAAATTTGATAAAATGATAAGTAGTAATGAACTATAATCAAACTTAAGTATATCCTATAATACATGCTTTGCCAATGCAGAACTATAAACATGATAAATACATCAACCTATAGTTGAATATCTTAGCATCAAAATCCAATAGCACATCACAATTATACAAGGGAGTGAAATAGTAATAATGCATATGCTATAATAATATATAAATGGTTATGTCAAGGTGCACAAGGGTAGGAATGTAATATCCACATTAGGTTAGATCCACCCATCCATCTCAAGTATATCTTAGACTTGTGTCTTATCTCAATCATCTAAGGTAAACAACTATTCCATTCATCTTTCAAAGGCACTAAAACCTCTCAGTGAAGTTTTGAAAATTGAGGATACCAAAAGATCCCTTGCAATATGAATACTAGGGTTTTAATTTCTTTAGAACCCCTAGATTTTTTCTTGAAAGCACTCAACTTTAAAATTAAAGGGAAATCTCACACTTGTGCTCTCAGAGGTTTGGGTGGATTGAATGCCTACTTATTTTGTAAAATGGATGGTCATCTTAGCAAAAAATATCAATTATTGGTTAATAAAATCAATATCCCTAATAAATAGTAAGAGAAGGACACCACAAAATATGTGACTATGTTAGATAACTTGCACGTGCATGAGAATCCTTTGTTCACAAGCATACCATTGAAAGATAGTGCCTCTACTATTGAGGTTGTTGACACACATATCCCTAGAAATCAAAGATAATTTGGCTTAGATCCCCCCCTTAACTCTCAAGTATAAACTTTACTACAGTTTGATGGTGAGAATCCATTATTAGACTTGGTTGACTACCTCCCTGATAGCTTAGATGATGCTTTTGTGGAGCAAAAATCCTTTGAGGACCAATCCTCAAAGGAATATGTGGTTGTCCTTATTGAGGCCCCTATTCAACAAAAAATTTCACCCAATACCCCACCTAAAACATGCTAGATATGCCTTATAATGATGTTATTTTGATGGCTCTCTCTGAAAAAAGAGGATCCTAGTCTTCCCATGAGTGAGATAGACCTTTCAGATGGAGATCCTTTGGTGAACAACAAATATGTAGGGGTAGACAATTGGATGTCCAAAGGGGAAGGTAAAATAATTAAAATAGACTCGAGCCCTATCTAGTTTGAATGCACCACATCCAAGGAGAAAAAAAGTTTGGGTAAAAAGATGCATCATAATGTGCAAGAACCCCCATCTAAAAAAGAAGGCCAAGGAAAATAAAGTTCTAGATTATTTTCCAATTTGTACAATTGTGGGGCTAAGCACCATGGTTAATCTAATTGATCTCTAATCACTCCCCCTGGTTATTCATGCAGATTTTTAGTTAGAATGTGAGAGGGATAGAATACCTGGATAGAAAAATAGTGGTAAGGTAGTTCATACTCTTGAGAGACAATCTTGATGTTCTATTCTTAAAATAAGTTAAGGATATTGGTACTCATTTATCCTTGATATTGAAATTTATCTAGCCTAATGCTCCTTAATTCTATACTAATCATCATTGAGGTAAAGGGAGAGGGGGCTCTATCCTAATTAGCCCTATATGTAAAGATTACATTATTAACCATGGTGTGTCTCCCTACAATAGAGCGGTCTAGGTTTTGATAGAATCTCAGAACCAAAACCTTGGCTTGTGTAACATATATGCCCCGAATGACTATAAGGAGATCTTTGACTTGTGGAATTGGTTATCCATCAACCTCAAAAATGTCCCATAGATATTTGGAGGATATTTCAGCATGGTGGAGGATAAAGAAGACAACATTAGAGTTGATCATCTTGCATGGAAAGGTAATGAGATATTTTTTTTTCTAAATTCAAAATAATTTATATAATTGAAGATCCTCTCTTGAAGCGAAAGAGCCTTAATAGATTAATTTGGTATACTCAGTGTAATAATCAAAGTAGCAATAGAAGACAACACTCAAGGTTGGATAGGTTTCATTTGAGCATGGATTCATTGGTGGTTGATATGATCATGAATGGTAAGGTGGTGACTATGTTAAAATTTACTATGTCTAACCACCACCTTATTAAAATGACATTCTCATTGGTCAGAGAGGAGAAGAAAGATTCATCAGAGTTAAAATGGTTATATAAATTTAATGTCTCTCATCTAGCTGATAGGGTATGTTTGGAGGGTCTACAAGCTTCTTGAAATATTGGTAAATCTATCTTTAACTCCAGCTCCAAAGTTGACCTTTGGAATTCAAGTATGTAGATTACAATAAAATTTGTGAGGACCTATGTATAGATCAAAGCTAGAAAATGCAGAAATATTGCAAGGGATACTTAAGAGAAGCTCATATGAGTAGAAGGATTGCTATAGTTTGACCTAAAACATGGGGCTCTTCTTGAAGAGCTTAACCTTTTAAAGTACCAAGCTCATTAGATGTAGTATTACATTATGAGAGAGGCACATATCTAATCTAAGATAACTTGGATTAAGCTCATAGATAGATGGTCCAAATTTTTCTTCAAATTTTTGAGAATTAAGTATACTAAAATAAAGATTAAAGAAATCAAAGTCAATGGGTATACTGTGTAAGATGTTGTTAGTATAAAAGGAGCCTTTTTGAGTTATATTCTAACTTTTTCTACTCTGATGGGTCTAATGAATGCATTAGATAAAATAGAGCCTTATGTGAGGCTTGTATTCCTAAAAAGGTTTCATAGACTTAGGCCTCTTTTTTAGAGGCTATAATCTCACTAAATGAAGTCATAAATACTAGTGATTCATTAAAAGAGGATAAGGCACCTAGGTTAGATAGATTCAACATGGAATTTTACAAAGTCAATAAGGAATGGATTGTTAAAGAATATTTAGAGATATTTAATGAGGCCATTTCTTCTAACACACTTAGCCTAGACATTAATAAATGGGTGATCAATCTCATCCTAAAGGATGGTAACTTATCATTAGTTAAAATTTGGAGACCAATTACCCTCATTAACATCTCCTACAAGTTTATAGAAAAAATCCTTACAAGTAAACTATCTTCATTTTTACCCTCTATTATCTTAGAGACTCAGACTGGCTTTATTGAAGGGAGATATATTTTGGATAATCTAATCACTGACTAGGAAGGTATGTACTAGGTAAGAAATATAAACCAAGATATTAGAATGATATTGCTTAATTTTGAAAGGGCATATGATATAATTGAGTGGCCCTTGATTGAGAGAATGTTTAATGCCTTTGGGTTTTAGTATAGGTTCTACAGAATGGTAAATGTACTCTTCAAGGATGCTTTAGATATCATTGAATTCAATGGTGAAATGATACACTCCCTCATACTTCAATGTTCCATACGAAAAGGATGTCCTCTTGCTCTATCTCTCTTTGTGTTGGTAGTAGATCCATTGCATTACCTTTTTAGGTTCTTAGACATTGGGCCTTCAGTTAAAGGTATCTCACTCCCAAATAATTAATCTATAATTAATGTCCTATTTTTTAATGATACATCAATATTTGTTAACTTGGAGAAACATTATTTGGATCAGGTTGTAAAGAGGATTGATATCTATTGCTTGGCCTCTAGTTCTATAGTTTCAATGCATAAATCACACATTTTGGGGTGGAATGATTAATCATTTGATTGGTTGAAAAAGTTTAGATGGAAATGGAAATGAATAAATGAGATGGTTAAATACTTAGGGACTTCATTTTCCATAACCCCATCCTTAAATAACATATGGGAATGGGTCTATTATAAAATAATTGATAAAATTGGTAAATCATAGGGCCACCTCCTATCTTTACTAGGTAGGATCCAAGTATGCTAGAAATAACTCTTCATATAGTGTATATTATGCCTTCTATTAGCTATTTGGAAAAACACAAGTCAATATGCTCCATAGAATTATAAGAGACTTCCTATGGTCATATGGGAAAGGGGGAAAGAAAAGGCATGAAATCTCATGTAAATTATGCTTGAAACCCAAAAGCATTGGTGGTCTAGGATTAAATAACCTTCACCTATAAGGAATAGCTTTGGTAGTTAAATGGATTATCAGAGATTCCATTGGGAATGAGCCCTAGAAAATATTTTTTAGACATAATATCTTGAGAGGCTTTCAAAAATGGAAGCCAAATTGGAAAGGATTAAATATTTTTGATATGCTCTTAAGGCCTTTCATAGTAAAAATTGTTGGTTCTCTTATATTTGTGTCCATTTGGTTTGCCTAGGACTTATTCAATCCTTTCATTTCTTCAAAAAATATTTTTAATTGGTTTAGGACTTCATGTCAAGGTTATAGATCTATATGATGTAATTTGAGTGTCAACATGACTCCACTAGCCCTCATTAGTAGATGATCTACCTTTGACTGGTACACTAAAGGATTGAGGAGCTTTAAAGATCTCTACTCTCATGGGAGTTGGGCTTTATGGTTAGAGCTCAAACATATATTTTAGTTCCCAAATTCTTAGTGAAGAATGTTTACCTTGTTCTAAATAGATCTTAAAGGTAAAAACATTTTAGTGTTTATGTAATATGGGGATGAGTTCTAGGATAGTGTGAAGTGGAAAAAAGTCTCACCTTTGATTGATTATTTGACTCAAATACTCTATAATAAAACTTACTTCTCTAATGTCCCCTACTTCACCCTCAATCATATTTAGTCTGTGATTGATCCTATGCATGCTTGGTCCTTCATGTTTGTGGTGATTTGGTCCTCTTGTCTTGAACCCAAGAAGTCTTGCTTTTATGGGTTATTAATTCTTAAAAAGTTGGTTATAGGTACTATTTTGAATAACTATGAACATGTTAATCCTCTTTACTCCTTTTGTGGAGAACTTGAATCTATTGATCATGTTTTCTATTCCTATCCATATGATTATATGCTTTGGTAAAGATGTCTTAAGCATTAGAGTAATGTATTTAGGTTTGAGCTTAAATGGCTAAACATTGATTTTTTCTATGCTTGTCCTAAGCTTAAAGTCCTTTTTTTTTCCACAAATTTTGGCTTGTTTTTTCTAAAAAAAATTATTTTGTTTTTATGGAAGCAAATGAATATAGATGTGTTTCAAGGTAAGTCTAGAGTGCTTCCTAACTTCATAATTGAATTCATACATCCTTTTTTGTCCTTGCATATTTTTCTCTAGGTAAAAATTCCATAGGACCAGCTTAAAAAGTTTTTAAGGACAAGCTTACTCAATATTACATCAAACTACTTGCTAGATTTAGGAGGATACCCAAGAATGAGCCTGCATCCAGATTGAGTTGTGTCTCTCCTAATGATTGCTAAGGTCAAGATATCTAATTTTGAATGGGATTACATCAAAGATGCCTATTTTTACTAGGAAAATAGTCTAGTGAAGGATTGGATGACCCCATTCAAGTTTGACAATGATGGTAGTGGTGAATGGGTGGCTACAAATGATAATGCTCTACAAGATCTCTACTATGAGGAGTAAGATAGTTATATTATCAAAGAGGCCAAGGAAACCTTCACTTTATTTGACATAAATATTTTTCTAGAAAGTGGGGATGAGAATGCATTGGTAGGTCCTTCTCAGGGTCCTTTTCTATATGTGTCTACTTAGGGAGCATAAGAAGATGTTTGGAAATTGATTAATGATAACATAAACACCTTCTCTAGAAATCTATAAAAATTGATAAAATGTGGTAGCTTGATGGACATAGAAGATGTCCTTAATTATGTGAATCAAAATAATATGAAAGGACTTTTGGATAAATTTGACCACTACCTTGTTAAGTTAAGCTCATGACATATCCAGTTGGAAAATGCTAGTGACAAAAGCTCTTCAAAAGGGCATTATTTGACTAGATCAAATGGTGACTATGATGGATAAGGTGATACTTATAGTATGGTGTTGGACCCATATATTTGATCCTACCACTTGTGGGGTGGAATTTATTTACTTTTGTGTGGTTATTTCTATTAGACTTATGTTATTATTATTGTTGTTTCTTCGGCTTCCTATTTGGCACCATCTTGGTTAATGTTTTTGGTTTGTTTTCATCAGCTTCCTATTTGGTACCATTTCTATTTATTTTGATCTTTTCCTTTTTTTGGGTTACTTAGTTGGATCCATTTTCATATTGAACCATCAATTACTATGATTGCTAGTAGGGGATGCCCCAAAACTATTTTTTATTTTGCTAGATACTTTGTATATTTTTGGCATCCATGATGCATATATTAGTAATCATCCTTTAATATAAAATGTACTATTCCGCTCATCATTATTGCACCAATTTATTGTTTACAAAACTAAATTTCCAACAACTCATGCCTTATATTGAATATTTTCATCGATCCTAAAATAGTAGAGGCTACCTCGTAAGTTTTTATGATGTGTATAAAACCCACATCAATAATATTCCCTAAAAGAAGTTGATCCAATTTTGGATAACTTAGAGTATGAGGAAATTTTTTAATTTCATGTTAAATTTAAAGGACCTAAATGGGTTGAATCCCTAATTCAATCATCTAATCTTGATAATCTTAATAAATAGACTAGGATTCAACATTCTTATCATGTTTTAATGACTATGTATGAATGTGAACCTCAATATTTTGAGTAATATATTCAAAATGATATATGGAAATTTACTTTATCCAAAACTCAAAAGCTTTGGTTGAAAGATAATTCAAGAAACAAGAACAACACAATTCAAATAATGTTATCTCTAAGAAGAGATGTTTTATTAATCAAATTTACAGACCCAAACATATGACTATCTCTGAGAAGAGATGTCTAATTTCCTTTTCAAGTTACATATTCATTTATACATGTTTTTAAGGTATTAATAGGATGTGTAAGGTCACCAATATTGAGGGAGATTAAGGGGTTTGACTTCCATGATTTACAACAATATAGAATTTGAGGAATTACTATTTTTAGACTACACTAATAAAATTGAAATTTGGGGCACTTCCATTAGGTTTTTGGGGTAAAAATTCATTGATAATAGACCATGACATCTCACCATTTTCTCCTTGTTCTTATATTTCTAACAGTTTAAACGGTGAGTCAATTAGAGCTATGGTGTAAAAGTTATGGCTCCCAGAAGTTCTGCCATCAATTAGGGTGGACCCGTCACCTGAATTGTTGCCCAGATCATTCCTCCTTCTTTGAGAAGAAATGGTCCCCATTGCATCAATATTTTTCATCAAGTGTATCAATTTTACTTCTATTTTTTCTTGATGCATACTTGGAATGGACTGTGATTTATGGAACTATGCAAGGCTTGATTTTTCACCATTTCTATCTGACCATCAATCTATGGATGGAAGGCTATGAAATTCTTCAGCTTGGTATCTATTTACATCTATTATTATGTTATTCATGTATTTAGGGATGAAACATCAACCCTTTCGGATTCTTGTGGCTTGACCACCATGATAATCATATTTCTTGGTACTAATTGGAGAGACAGATGTAGAAGGTGGTACCTATGGTACCCTATAGCGCTATGTTCTAAGAGTGAGAGTGATACTTCAAGTTCTTGATTCATAGATGCCATATCAATCATACATGAATGGTTGACCAAATAGTACATCACAAACATCTATATTGACCACATCACATAAGACCTCATCTTGGAAAGGTTTTAATGCATATGAGAGAAGACATTGGTGGGTGACACAGAGGTTTCTCTGTGGACTCAACCATCCAATATTATATGGCTTTGGGTGAGGCTTCATGGATATATTTAGGCCTTTCATAACATTAGCAAAGATTAAATTCTTTTGACTTCCACTATCAAGAATGAAATGTAAAGGCTTACCTTCCACCCATAACTTAGAGTGAAATAACCTTTCCTTGTCATCTAGCCTCTCCTCATGGGTCTATGATGAAGAAATAATGGCTTCAAGCTCAGAATCTACAATTTCTTCTTCAACCTCTTCAACTATAGGGTTTGTATGAGGTAGAGTAGTAGATGTTGAGGATTATGATTTAGAAAGTAGGGACTTGATGGCTTGACATTCCTCTTTGGAGTGAGTTCTAGATTTTTGATAATCACACCACTTCCTAATCTTTCCTTCCTTTCTCTTCCAATTTTGGCCTCATTTTTGACCTTCTTTGTCACTTTTCCAATTTGAAGGCTGACTCTTCATATTCATTCTTCCATGCTTCTACTCAATCTTCACTATGAACTTGTATGCCTCATCGATGGTTTCAAAATTAAAGAGTTCCATTTTCCCCCATATGTACAATTGTAGTCCAACATGATATTTGAGAACCTTGTGTTTGTCACTTTCTTAGATGCCCAATCTCACAGATAGAGAATGAAAATTTTTAATGTAATCATGAACAGACTATGCCTTACCTTGGTGAAGTTGTTGCCACTCTATATATAGATTGTCATATGCTCCAATGGGGTATTATTCTTCCTTTATAGATTCTATGAAATCATCCCATGTAGGTTCCACCTCAAGGCCAATATCATCTACATTTAATCTCTTTTTGTACAATTCCCACTAATTTTTGACAGGCAATGATGCTTTCAAAAGAGCAAAGGTGATTTTCTCTTTATCGGTGAATTTATTTACAAAAGAATAAGATGAAAATTGATCCAACCAATTTTATACTACATCAGCATTGATTTTGCCTTGAAATGTAGGGATATAATAATTCTCCTAAACTTTGAAGGGTGTTGGGGCACTAAAAGGATGTGGTGGTGCAGATGAGGAGCCAAAATTTTCTGTCAAGATTTGTTCAAAAATTTGAGCAAATTATTGTAGCATCTACACTTACTACTATTGGAGGGCTTAATTAACAATTTCCTTAAAAGTATTGGATGTCTCGGTGTTGTCCACCATTTGAAGTTGTTTGGAGCAAATAGGTAGATAGTCTACTGGTTCTATTTTCCACCCAAGTTTCCTGTAATCTAACCTCATCCTTGGGATCATACACTCTAAAGACAAACCAATCTGATACCACTGATCCAAAACTTAAAATCTTTGGTTGAAAGATAATTCAATAAACAAGAACAACACAATTTGAATAATGCTATCTCTGAGAAGAGATGTTTTATTGATCAAATTTGTAGACCCAAACATATGCCTATCTCTGAGAAGAGATGTTTGATTTCCATTTTGAGTTACATATTCATTTATAAATATTTTGAATGTATGAGTAGGATATGGAAGGTCACCAATATTTAGGTAGATTAAGGGGTTTGACTTACATGATTTGCAACAATACCAAATTTTAGGAATTACTATTTTTAGAAACTTGTTATTTTTAGACTGCACTACTAAAATTGAAATTTGGGGAACTTCCATTGGGTTTTTAGGGACAAAAATTAATTGAGAAGAGATCCATCCCATCTCATCATGTTATCCTCATTCTTATATTTCCAATGGTTTAAACGGTGAGTCAATTGGAGCTACGATGCAAATGTTATGGCTCTTGGAAGTTCTATCATCAATTAGGGTGGACCCATCACCTGAATTGTCCCCTAAATTATTGCCCAGATCATTATTATACATGTTTATTATAATGTATTAATTAAAAATTATACTTCAGATCTTATCCCACCTCCACCTAAAAGGGATATTGTTGGTTGTATGTGGATTTATAAAACAAAATATAATTTAATCATTAAAATTGATAAATTTAAATCAAGATCAGTTGCTTGTGGTTTTAATAAAAAACATGGGATTGACTCTATTGAAACCTTTGCTCCTAAATTAAACATGAGTATTGATCTATTATATTATTTATTACTCTTTAATCTTAAAATGGTTGGATTATACACTAAATGAATGTCAAAATGTCTTCCTAAATGGTGATTTAGAAGATTAAATCTATATAACTTAGCATAAAGGTTTCACTAAATCTAAAAAATAACATTATGTTTGTAAGTTAAAGAAATAATTTTATGGTTTCAAATAAGATCCTCGAGTTTACTATTCTAAAATCACTAGTTATTTTTGAAAAATCTAATTGTTATTATGATGATGATTTCTTTGTTAAAGTTGAAAATGGTCATTTGATCTTAATTGTATTATATGTTGATGATATTCTTATTACTAGAAATCTAATTAGTTCTATTATTAAATATAGATATGAACTAAGTCAAAATTTTGAAATAACTAATCTAGGCATTCTTCATCATTTTTTAGGAATGGTTATATTTCATAATAAAAATTCAATTATTGTATCATAAGTTAGTATGCACATAATATTATTATTAAGTTTAATATTCTTGGCTGTAAGAATACATATACTCTTTTTTAAATTTAGTGTTAATATTGATCCAAAACCTTCATGTGACAAAGCTAAACCCACTCCTTACAAATATCTTATTGGTAGTTTGATTTATATAACCATTACTAGGTTAGTTAGTTCATATGTTGTAAGTGTTGCTTCCAAATTCATGTAGGATCCATATTTGGATCATTATAATTTAGAAAAATAGATACTTTGGTATATCAAAGGAACTATAAATTTTTGTTTATTTATTATTCCATTGATAATGTTAATTTATATAGTTATTATGATATTTACTATGTTGGTGATACTATAGATCACAAACATACTTTTGGATATGTGTTTAAGTTTGGTACATGTGTTATCACTTGGAATAGAAAAAAATAGCATACTATCTCTATTTATTTTATAGAATTAGAGTATAGAAGTGTTATGGAAGTTTTTAAATAAGTCATGTGGTTATGAAGGTTGTTAGTATAACTTCATTTGGATGTTTCTCATATTACCACCATTCTATGTGAAAATAAAACTTGTATAGCTTTGGAAAAAAATCCAGTGCATCACTAATAAACTAAGCATATTAAAGATCATGCATATGTTATCTGAGAAAAATTCTTCATTAGTGATATTGATCTACAGTTTTATCTGAAGGATGAATAAGTGGAAGATATCTTCACAAAACTACATAGTGATACTAAATATTTTTAGTTTTGTACAATGAGGGGCCTCTCAGAGTTGTTATTGAGGGGGAATGTGCATAAAAATGTCACTTCATAACCAACCTTGTGTTTTCTTATTCTCTATACTTATTATCATTTTAAATCATTGTAATCGGTCATTGTATTGATTTTGGTAAAATTCATAAAATTTGAGTTTATAGTGTACCCAATACATCAAATAATATTTTTTAATAGAGGTCCTTATGTTATGAAAGGCTCCAAAAATTCTTGGTTGATTATTCATGATAAATTTTGAGATGCATTTTCACGATCATGCTAGCTTAAACTTACTTTAAGTAGTTTTTTCATTATAATTCCTTTTGTCTCAAAAGGTGATATTGGCATGATAAAGGTTTTCAAATCCTTCAAATATTATATGCCTCTTAAAATAATTATAGTTGGTTCATGGAGTATAATTCCTTTATTTAAGGTGACTACGGCATGTATCCCCACTTAACATTAAGGGGGAGTGTTAAAACATTTAATGCTTAAGTGGTGCCTTTATTGGACCTTTATTATTATTATTATTATTATTATTATTATTATTATTATTACATGTTAAAAACCTCATGTAAATAAATATTATAAAACATATTTATTAATTTACCATTGATGGTTTATTTGGGGAGAGATTGGACCCATTGGTTACAACGGTCCACCTCCAAACCCCAATATATAAAGGGTTTTACCCTTTTGGTAATTGACTTACCATTATGAGAGGAAGAAAGCTTTTGTATTGGGTTATTTTTCTCAATTATATGAATAAGATCAACCTGTGGTTTTTTACTCTTTGATGTTTTCCACATTAAATTTTGTGTCAACATTGATCTATGTCTTTGTCTATTAAATACATCACTAGATCTATTTTGAGTTCATATTCAATATCTATTACATATAATTTGAATTATTTAAATCCTAAGTGACCTAAGGTGATAATGGCTAGCCTAAATGACCTTATATCTATATCATTATATTAGTTGTAAGTAAGAACATAAGTAATGATACACATATTTCCAAAAACCAAAAAACCAAATAATAGTTAATCTACTAAGTGAATAAGGGAAATATTATAGGGATAGAAATACTTACCTTTGGGTGGACCTGTCGATGCTTCAACCTACCCCTTTGGCTCAAATGTCCCTTTGTAATATATGTTATAATTTTAATACCCATAATGGTAAGATGAATACCTATATATCATTATTTCAAAACTCTAAATACCTCTCATATTCAGCTTTAATGAGAAAAAAAACAATACCTTTAATATAAGATTATAAACCTCTAACTCTCCCATATAATACTTAGGGGTATAAATATGAGCACAAATAGAGTGTATCAAAGTGATATATCCTTTAGGAATTATATATATATATATATATATATATATATATATATATATATATATATATATATATATATATATATATAACTTTGAACTCTAAGATGATTGTATCACCTAGGTTAATGCACCTGGAAGTTGTTGAATGCCACATTACACTATCATCTAGACTGATACAATACAAATGACATAATATATACTTAGAATTGTATCATACTATTTGATAGAGTATAGAGAATACCAAGTATGAAATAGACTATATTAGACAAGTTGATACAATAGGATATATGGAATCTATAAAATCTAGATAGAAAGTAGATAGAGAAGTAAGATGAAAAAAGACTTAGAGGAGGTTAGATTGATAGTGATTATGTATTAAAAATTAATATGAAAACATGTATTTCAAATTACCATTAGTTTATTCCACCCCATTCATGGTGCACCTTTAAAGGCATGCACTTAAGTAGATTGATGCATCGATGAGCTATTGAAAGAAAAAGCATAAATGAAGAGATAAAAATAAAAAATATCATGTGTATATAAATAATGCTTGGAATCTTGTTAAACTTTCTATCCAAGAAGAGAATAAAACTAGAAATCATATTATCTACATGGAATCTCCACTTATCATAGCATGAGTATACTCCATGAATGGCATGGTATCATGTACATATAGGTATAGTTTGTTATTTGATTATATTTTGATTTCTTATTATGACTATACTTTCATTTACATGAAAAATAATATATGATTAATTCAATAATTTCTTATAATTAATCATGGGAATTATGATAAATTGCATCAATGAAAATTCTAAGTTCACCCCATTAATGTACATCATTTTTTTATCCCTTTAAACTAGTACTTTTAGTTACATTTAAATACTAGATTAAAATGGGGAAATTTTAGATACCCAAATTTGGTAAAATACTTATTTATATAATGATTTTCATGTGAAATTATATATATAAACCCTTGGTTTTGAATAATTAATTTATTGTAGACACATAAATTAATATTAATCTAAAATAGTGCACTTGTGACCACCTTTTTTACACACTTAGCTTGTGCCTTATTCCATGACCTTTTGACCAATTTCCTTATTTTTTGCATGGATGGCATATTCTCATAAGTAAAATAATGATCCCAAAATGTCCCTATTATTCATAAAATTTAGCTCAATATTATCCACATACCATTTCATACTCTCAAATTAGCTATTTATACACCTATAATAATAGTGCCCTATTTGGACAATAGTGCTCCCTGAGAGTGTCTAGTTCTACTACTATTTTCCTCCTACCAAATAATATCTAATTTCTAAAATTAAAATTCATGTAATGTGTCATCATGAAATTTTACTAAGTCCCATCCAAATTAACTCCCTATTAAACACTATAAATACACATTTCAAGTCATTTTTCACACAAGAGGCTTCTATATTGAAAATCACCAAAATTATAATTGCACAGTGACATCAAATTCCTTCTCTCCCAATTCTTATTACATACAACATTAGTATCTGTGAGATAAATTTTGAATACACTTTCAATATCAAATTAATAATGAAGCACTTAACCACACTATGATTGCACTAGTATTTCATACACACCATTATAAATCAAATAACTACATAGAGTTTGATCCCTCTTTGGAGTATTGGTATGTAGAAAACACTCAACACATTGCATGTATATCAAACACAAATTCAACCACTAATCAATTTTTATATTGTGATTACATTTATCCTCTTGGTCTATTAAGGTAGGTCAAAATTGAATAAGTAGACATACTCTAGTTTTCACAAAGGATCGAAGGCTCTAGTACAGTCCATGAAATACATAGGTGAAGCTAAACCTATCACATAAAAATAATAGCTTCATCATCTACATGACACTAGCACTCCCTAGGGATAATTGTACATTATTCTCCTATCTGATTACAATTCCCTTGTCCAAAGATACTAAAAAACCCTATTTTGGATCCATACTTAGTCAACACATCCTCCTAGTCTTTTGTAGTCTCGAATATAGTTATGCATTCAATTTTTCCAACTAAGTTGTATTTCCTTAGTACTTAGCCTTTTAGCATATTTCCAAATCTATCAAGTTTCAAATCATTTATTTAATATCTATATATTTATGATTTTACACAACAATTCATCTTAATTATGTAATTAATTCACTTATTTTTTAAATTTTGATAAAACATATTGGTGAACCTGCTTATTGCCAAATGTTGTAATCCTTAGTTTTCCCTATGATTTTTCCTTCAAAATTTGTGTTGGGGTTTCAAATATAAAATTTTGATTTCTTAATCATGAAAAATTATTTTCTAGATTTTGTATTTCTCTCTCCTCTTATTCTCAAATTAGTCTTTATAAAAATTAAAATGGATAAAAAATAATCTTTTCCTTCTCATAGCCCTCAAGAGTGTGATAGATACTTTCCCTCTAACTAGGTCTATGCTTTCACTACCCCAAGAGGTAAGGTATTCCATCCTATAGTTCAAAAATAAGGTAACCAATATATCATTCCTTAAACCCATCCATCTTCCATATCTCCTCTTAAGGGTGTGCTTATGCATATTTAATCACAAGTACCTAGGGTTTATGCTTGTGAATCCATTAAGGACCAAATAATCATTTTTAATAGTTCAATATAAGAATTGAAAAATCAAAATTAGTATTTTAGTTTAAATATCACATCATTATAAAATCAAATCACATATATAAAGAATCCATAGTATGATAATGCTAATCATGTCTATTCATCTTCATCTAGAAATGTGGTGCCTAACAAGATTTCATATCAAAATTGTAATCTAAAACAAATTATTTGAAAATAATAAAAAAGCCTAATAAGAGTTCAAGTGATATTCTAAGAGAATTAATTATAAATAATTTGATCAAACTACCTCCTATACATCCTCTACATAAATAAAATAATATTATGCGTATCATAGAATGCATAGGTATCATACAAATAGTTGCTTCAATTTGAAGAATAAAATACAAAGTATTATTGATAGTGGTGATCCTATAGTAGACATAAATCAAAAATATCATAGTGAAACAAGTAAAATTAGAACAAGTGGTAAAATTTGAATAAGTACACAAATAACAAAGACAACAAATATGGATATCAAAAGATAATTCAGAGCAAGAAAATATGAAGGAAAAATTAGAGAAATTAAGAGTACAAAAATATCATGATGAAAAATCAAAATTAAAAAAGGCACAAGATGAAAAATATCAATTACAAAAAAAATGTATTGTAGATGTAATGTTACAAAAAGAGTACGAACAAAAGTTACACAAACAAGTGCAACCTAAGAAATAAAGTATCTTTAAAAGAGATTTTATAAAAAAAGAGGTTCAAAATAAATATATGACTAAAAAATACAATGTTACAAGCGTGATTCAAAGGAGTTAACTCAAAATTGCTCATAATTTCTTGAGCCTTTGATGCTTAACCCTCTTGTAGTTGGCAATCAATGTATTAATGTTGTGATCAATAACATTGTTTAAATTAATGTTTGTAGCATGACACTCTAAAAATTTATTGGATATGATAAGTAGCCCTTGACTAAGGCTATTGTATCCAAATAATTTATCAGATCCATTGAGCTACTTTTAATAGTTGGTCTAAAAACATGTTCATTAGTATTTTATGTGTGCCCTAGTTTGGCCCAATATAACATTGAATTAGGAAGATCACATATAAAATCAAAGGGTGGATGGGTAAGGATAATAACCATGTAATATTTTAACATGATAGTGACATGATTAAATTTTAAGAGAACATGGATTTTATTTAAAGCAAAATTAGTAAAAATAAATCATATCTTTAGCTAGCATACACATAAATACAAGTAATGGAATAAGAGGAAAAGAAAATGATCTAGTACATATTGTAAAAGAGAAATCATAAAAGTCAATACCATGGTATGGAAAAATTGGTTTTATATATCTAGATACAAAATAAGATAAGAGTGGTGTTCTACAACTTCAAAATCAAGATGATGGTTCTTATAATACTATAGATTGGTATGATACTGATCATGTAAAATATGAATATGGTTATGATACAAAACTTTCATAGTGGCATGATATTTTCAATTTTCAATAGGTCACCATTCCTTTGTTTGATGTAAGATATATTGGTGGTAAGTATATTATGGATTAGTTTATTATTATCCTTATTTATCTTTCTTATCTCATACATGCAAAAAAAAAGTGAAATATTCTAAAAAATTCAAAAACTAGGACCTGTGCATGCTTATGTTTAGTTTATTTACATTAGTTAATTTGTATAATAGTTATTCAGTACTTGCTTATGTCTAGTTTCATATCATATATGTTTAAAAATTGTACATGATTGAATGTAAATCATACATGTTTCCTTCCATAGAACCAGTTACAAGTTATTTTCTTGTATCAAAATCAAAAACTACAAAATAAGAAAAAGCACCCTATTCAAACAAGAGAAGCCTACATTGTTGTCTTATTCCACTAGTCATATCCCAATGATCACATGTTATAATTTATCATATCTCACTAAGACATATGCCTCTTATAGATTTTATATACATCAACAAGATCATTAGAGGCATATTATACATAATTTTTATCCTTCTTTGGCTATCCCTTATTGTTCATATCTCAATTATTTACATTACCTAATATTTATGATATTTATCACTTAACATGAATTGATATCTCATTGGTTACCTATGTTTTTGAATAAAATAGTGTTAAAATTGGCTTATCTTTATTAATTACATATATACATGCATTCTTTTCATGTTTACTTTCTTTGTCTGTGTCTTGTGTGTATTGTCTATTTTGGCTTGAGTAAATTTCAACATGTCCTTGTGTGTGGATCAAGGGCCTTCATTGTATTTTTTTATGTGTTCTAGTTACATTTGAACATGTCCCTTATATGTGGATATTTGACCTTCTATTGTGTGCTTTGTGTGTACTCTTTATATGTATGCCATGACCATGACATTTATTTGTTCTTATTAGCTTAATTTGTGATGCCATGATGGAAAACACGCATCTTCATAGAATTTTAATGCCATGATTGATATCATGCATCCCTCCCTAAGTTGATATTTTTTAGATTTACATAGTTAGATAAATTATCTATGTTATTCACTTCTCACATTTATCTATATAATGTCATTATATATGCTTATTTATAAATGCATCTTACATTACAACTCTTTGTTCAATTTACATATGATGATGACATTCCTCTCCATATTATCATTACTACTCATATTTACATCTTTTCATAGCATTTATTTCATAATTATTTTATTTTGAGTTAAGTTACTGCATAAAATTCATAACTCACCTTGAAAGAGTGAGCATACATAGTGGCTTGTCTTAGAGACCAAGTCCCTAAACTATAATATACTGACAAAAATTTGTAGGTATTACATAGTTGACTAAGTTTCATACTTAGAAATCATCTAAAAATCAATTTTGGATAAGAATAACATATTTAGATAATGTCTCAGCCCATTCATGTCCAAAATAGTGTGTTTTTGTCCCAATAGGCAAAAAATAATCACTTTTATAAATTCTAAAAATCTTGACTAGTATAAAACAATTGATAAGTACCCAATCATAGTTTTTTAAAAATTCTCAATTTTGTCTTATATTTGATTAGTTTGGGAACATCATGCATGTCATGTATTCTAGGTTAGTATGCAATTTTTTGTTCATAATTTTAGTTGTTTTTACTTAATCTCAAAATCAATAAACATTATATATCAAATTGGGGGAATGTGTGTGGCATATGATTACCTCCTTACTCAATTTTCGTACCAATTTTATAGATGAAATGATAATCCATGTCATTCTCAATGCTTTATACACCATACCCAGATCATATTATCTTTTTACATTAGTTTTGTACTAGCTTTATGCTATTTTTACATTATAAATGATCCTTATTCCATATTAATAGTTGATTCACCTTTTTACACCATTTTGCACTAGTTTTTGCACTAGAACAATATTTTGGAATTCATATAGGGATTACAAATCTACTTCACCATTTTGGGTATATGATAATATAGTCAATCACACCATGATTTATTAAGAACACTCATTATTTAATTAGGAATGGGACATGCATATTATAATCTAACATATTCAACAAAGATGAAATCTCCAAAAATCTTACTCTCTAAAAGTCACCAGTTTTGCACTAGGAAACACAATAGTTGGAGTGAAGGATAATTCAGCATTTTAGCCTACATTCAAGACTATAATTTATAGCTAAATTTAGGTACATACAATTCCTTTTACTCTATTACTTTCAATTTGTTACATTACTAGAATAAAATGAGTGTAAATATAGATGCATAAATTAACATTTAATTCAAATAGTGAACTTATGACCACCCTTTTTACACACTTATCTCATGCCTTATTCCATTACATTTTGACCACTTTTCCTTATTTTTCACATGGATGACCCATTATCATAAGTAAACCAATAATCCTATAATGTCCCTATTATTCATGTAGAATAACTAGGTGATATACATAGATTATTCCATACCCTTAGATTAATTATTTTTACTCCTAAGACAATAATGCCCTATTTGTCCAATTCTACTGCTCTTATCCTCCCACCAATAATTATTAATTTCTCAAATTAAAATTTATTTAATGATACATCCTATAATTTTAGCAAGCCTCATTTGAATGAATTGCCTATTTGTCACTATAAATACACATTTCAATTCATTTTGTACATAAGACACTTCCATATTGAGAAACACTAGAGTTCTAATTTTAAATTGAGAGTGAAGTCCCTATTTATCCCAATTATAATTACATATAACCCTAGTATCCATAAGATAAATTTTAAATGCACTTCTAAGGTCACAAGTCATAGTTGAATCACTTAATAACATTAGGATTACACCAACATTTAATATTTTAAGCTATTATTTCACACACACACCATCATAGAATGGGATAACTACATGGAGTTTGATCCCTCTTCAAAGTATTGTTATGGATGTATAACTCAAAACAAGGGGTTTAAGGTCAATCACAACTTCAATTGATAACCCCTTTTTACCTCTTGATTACATTTATCCCATTAGTCTATTAAGTTAGGGTTATAAGTGAAGGAGAAGACATACAATGGTTTTTATGAAGGATCAAAGGCTCTCGTATAGTCCATAGAATACAAAAATTAAGTTGAACCTATCACATAAAAATCATAGCTTCATCACCTACAAGACATTTATGTTCCCTAGGGACAATAATGAACTACTCTTTTATTTAATTACAACACTCATGTCTAGAGATCCTAAAAAACCCTACTTCAAATTTGTACTCCATCAACATAGCCTTCCATTTAGTTTTAGTCCCTAATATAATTCTACATTCAAATTTTCTAGCTGATTTATATTTCCTTAGTACTTTCACAATTTAGCATATTTCCAAATTTAGTAAGTTTTAAATTATTTTATCATTTATTACACATCTGTAGCATTCTAATTATACATATTAGTTTTTTATTATTTATGTATTTAATTCATTTAGTTTCCAAAATTTGATAAGATAATTATCAATACATTTGTCTTAGTCTTTTTTTTTTTACTTGATTGTGTAGTCTTTTGTTTTTCTCTTTCTATATTTACTCTATCATAAGGATCCCTAAACTTGGTTTACTTATCCCGGGGCTTTTTATAATTTTTTGATTATTTTAGTATTTATGAGCACCTTCATTTCATGGAAGTGTCTAAAATTTATAAAAAAATCCCTATATATCTTTTGGGTCTAGTATGGATCATGATACCCTTTAAGGCACTTTATTTTACACATTTGGGTATTTTTTGGTCAACTTTTGTATGCCAATAGTTACCTAATTCAAAATTGAGAAACCTACATATAAAAATCCCTTAGAGGCATTTAAGGATAAACATTCATTATTACAAAAGTACATATAAAATGTACATTACACCTATCATAATATCTATTAAAAATCTCAAATTTCTAAAGGTTAAATTTATCTGCATGTTTATATCAAAGGAAGACCATGAGAAATAACACTTAGAATTTCATCTATAATAATTGACACACACTCATATTAGTAGTATAACCACATGTAATTTGAGATCTCTTCAGATTATTGGCTATGTAGATAATGGTTTTCTAGTCACTATGGATTGGCTAAGGTCAATCCAACCAAACCCAATAACCCATTTTTAAAGGTTTCCTTGATTACAAAAGTGAAAATCTAGGATTTTGATTAAAGAGATGGGAGATATGATATTTATATAGGATTAAAGGCTATTAAACATAAAAATGACATCTACAGACCTAGGCACATGGGTTTGAATAGAAACAAACTTGCTTATTCATCTTAGATGAGTTCAACACATAGCATGTAGATTCATTATCCATAAGAATCTATGCACCATTAAAAACATCTTGAAACATATTCATGGTGTGTATTAGATCTAAATTGACAAAGCCATCACAAGGTGAATTTGATGACCACAACAAAATATAGTGATTAGAACATATATATATATATATATATATGTGTGTGTGTGTGTGTGTGTGTGTGTGTTCTAATCACTATATTTTGTTGTGGTCATCAAATTCACCTTGTGATGGCTTTGTCAATTTAGATCTAATACACACCATGAATATGTTTCAAGATGTTTTTAATGGTGCATAGATTCTTATGGATAATGAATCTACATTATATATATATATATATATATATATATATATATATATATATATATATATATATATATAAAAGTACCTCTTATCACTTACGTTATTGATCATTTATATATTTAACATGTGTAATAAACCATAGGAAACATTTTATTTTATGTGACTATTGACATACATTGTGTAATATTAATATTCAAAGTTTTATATTTGTTTAGATACATTATCCAAAATAAGGTAAAATAGTAATCTAGATCAATATCTTAAAGGACAAATAAGGAAAAATATAACCATACAAAATATTTTATAAATAAATTCCCCAAATATAAGACATGTTATTTACAAAAAATTCCCCCTCAAAAAGTGGAAAAATAGTTTGTAATATGGTTTTATTGAACTTGTGAATCTACATAGCATTCGCTCATTTAATACTGTGAAAATCATGTATGTAAACCATGGATATGAAAACCTCTAGCATATGTGAATATGTAACCAAGTATAAAGGAATTGTTTTTGTTTTTGTAACTAGTAATGTTTTTGAATTTTATATTTTATGACATTTTGTAATTATGCATTTTTATCTTTCCCCTTGGTGGTAAAATTATATAAATTATGTATACTTCAAGTATGGTAAACATAATGTGACAAGATGTAAAATGATGTATAGGGCATAAAGGCCCATCAAATGTAATAGACTAAAAAATGTCATAGTACAAGACACACATGTACAATAATATCCAATGATAATATAATAACAATGTCTCATGATCACATGATATTAATGAATATATTCCAATTCCCATAAATTATTATGTACATGGGTAAATAACTAGTCCCTAAGTATGAAAACTAAATGGTAAAAAGATATGGAAATAAATGTATCACAAGTGATGACTCAATATTCTCACAGTATGCATAATATATATAATTTGAATAATAAATGTAAATTCATAATAAAAAAGGTGTAATAGACTCCATACTCAAAATATTTTTATAAGAAACATGTGAGGGTATGATGGACCCAAAGGAAAAGATATGTGATATAAATGATGGGTATTATGTCCTCATTGAGAAATTATGTATATAGTTGTAGACAATAAGGAACAAATGTGTGTATGATGCCCTCATGTGAAAATACATATGATCATGTATTAAATCATGTTTTATATTTTTATTAATATATAGAGAATAAAAATTGAAATATAACACAAAAATGCAATGGGCCACACTTGAAAAGAAAGGAACACTTCTCATAACTTAGAAGAATAATATGAGGAGGATTCTAAGAAACTTATAGTTTACCTCAAAAATTAATGCATTATATGATTTAATGTCATGATAAATGTTTTTACATCATCAAGAAACCAATTAATTGTTAGTAATATAATCAATAGTCAAATGGGAAGGCCAGTGAAACACAAGTAACATGAAACTAGTGTCTAGAAGAGTTTTTATAAGAATGGGAAGTAAGTGACATTATGAAATTTATAAAATAGATGAATGTAATAAATTTATAGGAGGAATCCACATGTAATGCAGACCATATAGAATAAATTAATGTAAAATATTATCATACAATATGTATGTATTGATGAGGCCCAAATCTATGTCAAATGATATGGATGATATTATATCAAGGTGAAATATTTAGACTAGTATTAACCTTAAGGCAAGTGATAAAATATTCATTTAACATAATAGTAATAATAAAATAAATGTATGTAGATATCCATGTATACTATTAAGATAAGTAAACTCTATGTGAATAAAAATTCATGATCTATGTGAAGTGGCTTGATATAGTAACTAGATAAAAAATAGTAATAATGTCACCATGTAATAATATATAGTGTATATAAACTCCACCCCCTACCCCTCAAGTGGCATTTTTATACACTATAGATTAATATAGGTAAAATATGTATGATATATATATTGTGGCTAAGATAAAGGGAAAGAAAAAAATTAGTTTATGTATTTTATTAATGTTTTTGTATTTTGCTTTTGTATTTATATATTACATGCAAACAATAAGTTATGTATAATTATGTATCAATTAATCATTATATGTATTTTTGACTAGTGTAAATGTATATATGTATGTGTTCCATGTAAAGCATTGTAGTCATCAATGTATGAATATGATAGAAATCCTAGATCATGAATAGAGAAATTGCCATGAATAATAAGGAATAAAGCCCATGATCAATTCAAATAAGTAAGAGTCAAAATACAAGAAAGGTCATATATAGTGGAAGTTTAAATATATTATAAAAACTATCAAGTAAATGAGTAGGTGTATTAAAACCATATTAAAGAAAAAAACAAACGTAAGTATAGTAAAAGTAAATATTTCAAGATGTATGGATTAGATCCCATGATATGCCTTATGAGACATTAATCCATGTAGTTTAGGTGGCTAGTATCCACCCAACATGTATTCTTGTAAAATAGATCATCATCATCAAAGTCTTGGTTGCATTGATATTTCTCATTAGTCCTGAAGTTTGATGACTTTGAAGTATTTTTATTAGGTTGATTTTATTTATAAATTATGCCCTTTTATAAGAAGTTTGATGAGGAAGTATGATTTTATCTTGGTCATTAGCTCTTGAATTTTGTCTTTGAAATCAACAAAACTATTCATTGAACGTCCTATTTTTGCATGGTATGAATAGAAGTATTTGTCATTATAATATGTTGGCCTATGGTTTGATAATATGTTGTGTATAGAAGGCAACTTGGTAAATTTTTTATTCATTAATTTGTTTTGTATAGTCTATTTATTATTGAAAAAGTATTTGGATTTTTTTATAATGATGTCAATATTTTGCATTGTTATTTATTTCACCAAATGAGTAGGTGAATTATTTATTTACATATGATTATTAGTTATTAGTTGATGTTTCAATTTTGGGCTTGACTAATTCTTCTTTTTCTAGATCAATGGCTCTGTATAAGACAAGTCAATGATTTATAAGTTGATTTAATAAATTTATCCCTAATAAGTGTTAAGATAATATTGATAAAAATATGTTTTCTTTGAATATCACATGGTTGATAAATCAATGAGCTTATATGACTATAAAATATAAATATGTAATTTTTATTTGCTCATTGGAACCTTTTCTAAGTTGAATAATTTTTAATGTAGTTTTAGGTCCATTGTTGGTAATGTATTGATCTAGTATGATATTTTGTAATTACACCAATGAATATAATAATAAACTAGGTAAATAATATAACCAAATTAAGGCATAACAAACCAAATTTATAGGAAATGACTTAAGCATCATCAAAGGGTGGTTTGCATGTTTGCCTATAGAAGTTAATGTTGAATAAATATACACTCAAGGATCACTATAACTATTAAATAATTTTAATTTCATAATGACCAAGTCATGTGAAAAATACATGGGTAATATGTCTTTGTGGATAGGGATATGAGTCATTAAAAAATTTTAATGTTAACCTTAAATATTTATTGTTCCATATATAAAATACACACTTGTTATTTAAAATTATATATAGTATGCATCATAGTCAATATTAAATTTGTATGAGTGGTTGCACTCTTAATAGATTCATTCAAATGTTGAGTCTTACCATTGATGATAGAGGGAAGTACACTACTCTAAATAGGATTAGGATTTAAACACTCAACACAAAGAATATAATAAGTAGACACATAAGTAAAAAATCTTGGGGTGTCTATATGAGAAACATTTTCATTTATGACCTATTTATATTTATGTATAATTCACTAATGAATTTAGGGTTTGAACTAACATTTTATTTGAAATATTTAGAAGTATGTTCATTAATGTTTTTATCCTTTGAAAATTTTACAATTTAGCATCCAATAAATACATAGTAATCTTATCAATTTTGTTCATGTAAACCATGATGAAAATTAAGAAATAAGGATATAGATGTATATGAACCATATGGATAGGAAGGTTGAATAAACCATAGGATCATGATCTAAAAATGAATGAAATTAGTAAACCCTAAGTAATGAGGGTTTGAAAAACCCTAGGTTATTTTTCAAAAGAGTCAGCATTCATTATTTATATTACACTAATTATATTTTTAAACAAAATATTGAAATTAATTAATTTAATAATATATCTATGAAAGTACATAATTAATTCATATCCAATTGGTTAAGTAACAATAACAAGATAAAGTGATAATTAATAATCTATGTAAATTAAGTATATAAATATAAATGTAATATTAGACACTTGATAATCTTAGTATTGACATATTTTTATCATATATAATTTGAGTGTACACATATGACTCTTACACATCCTTATCTCTTATCCATTTAAAAACTATAGTCTTGGCCTTACTAATTCACCATCAAGCACTTATAGGAATTCCATAGTTTGTGCCTAATTTTATGATTATCATAATCACAATACATCTTGTTCATCAAGTTTTTATTTCCTATTTCTCAGATGCCTCTAGTTATAGTCAGATAAATTCGATGATTGGATTCATCCACCTATATTGGATCTATCCACGTGCCTTCCAACAGTCATTTTCCAAAATTTAAATTGTTTTTATGGTTCAACCCATACATTTGACATGTTTGTGGTAGAGAAAGTTACACATAGATTTAGTTATTTAAATACACTAGGCCTAATCCTATACCTATGGTAGATTATTTAATAATTATTTATCTAACACCTATCAAGATTACATCTATCATCTACACATTGAGAGGAACAACCCTAAATCTTCTAAATTAGAAACCTCTCAAATACAACTCTAAAGCACATAAATTCAAGTAAATTTTTCATATTTTAAACTATATAAAAATAGGTTATATCATTCATCCATACTATTAGATCATTATTGCACATTTACACCTTGTTGGAAAATTACATGTGGTTTTAACCCTCTTCAGAGTATTCAAGACATAGGTAGCACTCAACCACTCAACATGGGGTGGTAAGGGTAATCACAACCCATATTTTCCATTCCCTCTTATAATTAAAACTAGTGTTAAAATTGTAACTATGGTTTCAAGGTGATTTGGACATAATTCTGGACTTGCACACAATAATGAGTTTTTGATATTTCATACAACAATAATTTAGCAGCAAGTGAAATAATTCATGTTGGAATAGTCTAACACATCTCACAAAGAATTTTTAAACAAAGATAAAATGCCTTTGGTAAAAATAGGAATATATATTCTACTAGATTCATCTTGGCATGACTATACATTCAATTTCCAAATCTGAGTGATTCCAAATCGAGTTTTTGTCCTTCATGTCACCTACACATAGTTTTTGACCTAGAAAAAATAGTAATAATCTAAATACCCTAGTCTTATTGGTCATTCTCTAAATATTAAAGTGTAATTTAACATATAATTTTACATTCATATCTAGGTAATTTAAAATTACTTTATACGATCTATATATTCATAGTTTTATGCTTGTTTAGACCATTAATCCAAAATAAGGTAAAATAGTGAGTATAAAGGGATAAGGAATGATCATAATTGATTATTATTTAAATATTTTTGAAATATTGAACTATAAATATGATTATGTAGGCTAATTTTGAAATATCTTAAACTATGCTTTTACACATGTACCCTCTTTAACAATTTCAAGCCCTGCTTGGGTTCAACCTAGATAGATCTGCATAAGGTGGTTTACACATAGTCGATTATAATTATCTAATACTAAAAATTACATGGTGTGGACATTATAATATGGTATTATAAACTTTAAAATTTTAGTCTTGACCAATATATACCTCATGTGACTTATGTGTACACATATGGTTCTTGCACACCCTTGTCTTCTATATGCATGCCTTATATGGGCTTGACCTTACCGATTTGTTATCAGTCACATAGAGTAATTCCCTAGTATGTGTCTAACCTACTTAAAATAATACTTAAAATAACTCCATATCATTAGATTGTTATTCATGCCTATCATACAAGTCCATCATGATTCAAATGCCTTTGAAATTCTATAGGCATATAAATGCCTTTGAAACTCTACAGGAATATAACTTTAATGGACTTGTATTTTCACCAAGTAATGGTAATTTTATAAATTTACCTTATCTTTAAGGGTTAGCACATACATTTTTCATGTCGATGGTATAATAAATTACCCAAGTAGTCATCTATTTATTCATAATAAGTCCAAGACTATTTAAAAATATATCACTATAAGATAAGCATTAAACAATCATATTATATCACTTACACATTTAAAATGACTACCCTAAACTTCCCATATCATAAATTAATCATAAAGAGTAAACCCTAGCCAAGTTTGAAGCACCTATGTCAAGCCAAGGTTTTTGTTGTCAAGTAATTCATAAAAGGAGAACCATTTCACACATACACATAACCAAGAAAACTTGTGTGGTTTATTTCCCTCTTTAGAGTATTGGATACATAGGCATTGCTCAACCATTCATTAGGGAGTGGTTAAGGTTAGTTTAACCTAACTTTCTTCCCCATTATTGAGGTTAACCTAATGTTGAAAGTGGAATAAGAGATTTAAAATTAAAGAATAAAATATTATTGATTTTTTAGCACAATGAGCATTTTATATTTCATATAATGATAAATTTTATGTAGGCATAGTTAATTATGTCTAGATAATGAGGCATAACTTCAAAGGATGAATTTGATAGAAGCAAACACCTACATCATATGAAGGCATAAAGAAGCTAACAAACTCATCTAGTAAATTCATATAGTTGATTTTTTGATCTGAGTAGATCCATGTTTATTTTCTAGTCCTCTTTGTCACGTACATTCAGCCTTAGACCTATACAAACCCAAAACAAGCTAATTATCTAAACCCCTTAGGTCATATCCATTTATAGAAAGTTGAAATTGTTTAATCATAATTCGATTTAGAATTTATATTTATGTGTTAGTGGCAAATGTTATAAAATATGAATAGTTTAAAATTTATATCTTATTAGATCACATTAATAAAAAATAATATAACACATATTAGTGAACCTACTCCTTATAGTGAGTACATCAAACCCTAGGTTTTCCCTTAGAGTTTCATCTTTCTTTCTAGGATTTCATATTTATGTATTCAAATATGATTTTCAAACCTAATTTATAATTTCCCCTCATTTTTCACAAATTACTCATGGTTATAATGGATAATAATTGTTTTAATTTTCTAACTCAAGCTATGATTGTAATCATTGAATGTCTTTTTCCTTAAATTTGTAACTTTTTTAACAATTATATGATCCCATGAATTAATTTTTTATGTGATAATTATAAAGATAAAATTAATAATGATGAATATATAACCATCCTTAATTCTTATATAATCATCATAATTAATACATTTCATCATCTTGATGGACTTTGTATGAATGTTGAATCTAAAAATGTCCATGAAGAATAAACATATACTATGGAGGGTAGATTTGATGGCATAGACAAAACACAATCAATTTAGAATTTTCATATGAACACACATGAAGTTGAAGCATTGTTACATGTAAATAGAGATTAAATAAAAAATAAAAATAAAGGTAAGTCTAGTACATCTGAGGAACAACATGATCCCTTTAATGACATAAAAAAAAATTATATATGTATTGCTCCTACAATAGGTGTTTTGATGACTACTACCCCTGATACTATTCCTTCATCTACACTCATGGTCACACATATGATGTACATTCATTACATGGGGGAAAAAGTTATTGCCATCAAAGTTATATGCATATATTTACACAATAGACTTATTTACATCTTATGGTCACAACTCATGTGACATCATCATCTATACCTATGTCATAATCCCTCACACAGATAGTTAAAATATGTAGGATAAGGTGTTATAGTTAGAAAATGGTGTTTATAGGGTGATTAATTTGACTAATTATCATGTTTTAATTCATAATCCATTATACCTAAATATTCTAACTTATCCCTTACCTATAGGTTTTTTAGCTCCTAAGCTTACATTATATGATGGTAAATGTGACCCAGACCAACACCTAAGAGCCTTTCATGCAAAATGTTTGGACCATTCCTCTAATGAAATTTTTTTAAATAATTTATTTTCAAAAAGCTTTAAGTAATTATATTTTCATTGGTTATAGGACCTCCCATTCCAATCAATCAAGGAACTCAATCCTTTGACTGATAATTTTCTAGCATATTTTTCAATAGTGAGAAATTGACTTATGTTCTAATTGCAAAATTTAAGAAAAGATACAATGAACTAATCAATGACTATGTTATTTTATATAAGACCATAATTTCCAAGATGAAAAATTCCATGGCCAATAATGAGTTACAATATATATTCAATTAAATTTTTCCTGACCTTATTAATTATTCTATTACGTTTAAAATATTCAAATCATTTAACAAGTTATGCCATATAATTAGAGATTAAGAAGTTAATCTCATATATTTGAGTAAGTTAAAGTATGTGGTTGATTATCCTACTAATTCAACTATAAAGTTTCAAATAAAAGCAAGTTACAAGGTCAAAACAAATGATACTAATAATGAGGCAAAATTAATAATTAATTTTCATAATCAACTAATCGAATTATCTTATCCAATCAACAAAGGAGGTAACTTTCACGATTATCTAAACATCCTCATAAGATTTTATAGAAGTTACTTAAATGCAACCTTATATATATCTATCCACAAATTGAGGTTGATATGATTAGGCCTCTACCTAAAGGGCATGATAGTAATTCATATTTTGACTACCACATATGCAACAAATATTCCAAAAATAGATGATTTTCCCTAAGACATAAGATTTAGGATCCCATTGATGATAAAAATATTTATATTAACACACCTATAAATGATTCAAAACCATAACCTAATGGGAATTAAAATTTGAAAATATTTTCCATTGCCTCTCCTAATCACACAACAATAACAACTAAAACAAATCTTGAGGTGCATATAACATATAATGCACAAGGGGGAAGGGGAGCGTGGACACAGACACGGCCCTAAAACCCTAACCCCTATGAATGATTTCATGCTCACTGGTGGCTAGATCTCAACCCATGGATGGTGGGATCTTTGGTGCAGAGGTGTGAAGCTGGAAGCTTTATCTTTTTGCATGGATCTAATCGTTTACCTCAGATTTTTGTCTGGTGGACGTCGTGCTAACCATTACCCTGGTCTAAGCAGATCATTGTTTATTTTTGGAGATATATGGAATGCCATGGTGGTGATTCCTCTGTGTGAGGGGGAGATCTTTGTAGGCACTTGGGTGGATGGGTTGGGTGATGGTGGCAATGGGTCTGGTGGTAGGTTCTTTGTTGGTGGTGTTGTCTACTTTGGGCAGTGCATTGGTATGTGGTGATTAATGTAGAGATCTATCATTTTGCGTGTTTTTTTATTTTGCTTCAGTCTGTTGGATAGAGGATGGAACTTGGGTGGGATCTCTTACCCGAGTTGGATGGCCATCTTATTTTGGTATGTGAATCTTTAGTTTTTGCATTGGGGAAACCCTATTTCCTCAGTGGTTGGTGTTTGAGCCATGGTGCCCTGCATAGGGAAAAATGAAGAAACCCTAAGCCATGGAAGAGCCCTGCTCATTAAAATGATGGGTTTGGCAGTTCTACCTTCATTGTTCTAACACTTTCAGGTCCATATAAAACCTAGTTTAGTAACCATTTTTTGGTGTGTTTGCCTCTTCTAGTGGTTTGTAATGCCTATCTTTCTTAATTTGTACAGGGTTTTGGGCCCCTTCAAAACCTATTTTTACCTTAATCTAAAACATATAATGCACAACCTCCTCTACAGACTTATTGGCATCCATTAGATGGTATTATTAGTAAAATTAAAAGCACATTGATATAAAAACCTTTGATTACATTTGATTATAGTGATATTTTGTAAGATGATTCTAATTTCAATTAATCATTTTTGTGCATACATTGATTCATAACCTATACATAGTGTCATGTTATACATTAGCTCAACTAAAAACATTTGTACCATGTCACTCCTTACTATTCTTGGATATACACATGAGGATTTGATAGATTCAACAAAGATAATTAATATAATCTATAGGAAGAGACAAAACACTATTTGGAGTATTGTGTTGCCACTTAAGGTGGATCCTATAGTAGTTAGTACTCCAATATTAGTTTTATTGAGCATATATGCATTTTAAATTTTGTTAGGATACACTTGGATACATAAGATCCATGTAATACCATATTTAGTACATAGATGTGTGAAGTACATACATATTAATAGGGTGGTTATAATTCCAATTATTCCACATGTGTATCATATTCAACCAGAGACATTTCCTCCTCCACCCCTACCACCATCACAATCATTTATTCAATATATTTATGTTCATCCTATGAATATGGTTTAGAGTAAGGTAGTTGACTTTATTACATGACCATTTCTTGAATACCCATTAAATCATAGAGTTATTCATGATTCATGGTAGCCATTATCTATTCCATGACATCTTACACTAGTTATTGATCGAATTTGACCTTGTAGGTCAAATTGGGGCACCTACAGGTAAAAACATGACTTTTAGGTGTTTTAAGGGTCTAGTATATATATATATATTGTGTGTGTGTATTATAGGTTAATTGATGTCATTTAATGTTATATTGGCTTTGATCCTTAGTTTTTTTAGTCATTTTTTGGTTAAAAAGGGGAATTTAATGACTTGTATAGATTTATTAGGAAGTTTGAATGTTAAGAAAGGTGGTGTCATGTGACATGTGCCCTAAGAAGTATTAATCAACTATAAAAACTAAAAACTGATAGGTTCTTCAGAAGAAAGAGTAGTTATGAAATAAAAAATAAGTTTGGCACTTGTACGACCCATGGGGGAGTGTGCCCCATGAGATAATATAATGGGATGTCTCTTTAACTTCCCAAAGCTTAAATACATGTTTTAAATTCTCTAGAAGTGTCAAAATTGGGATAAAACCCTTTTTTCCTTTTTCACACTTCTTGGTAAGCAAAAGCAGTCGTCATGTTCATGCTTAGTATAGATAGCTGAAGAGGTTTCATGATAAATGATTTTTAGAGGTGGTATTATACTCAAATAAATTAATTTACATTAAAATATTTAGAATAATGGTGGCCTGTGCTTTATGAACCATCCTCATGAATTTTATTATGCTTTTTTGCTTGTTGTTTCATGCATCGTGTAGTTTTTCTTCATTCTTGGTATTTTTTTATGAACTAGTTTCTGAAGTTGATTCAAAATGATTTTTCCTTCCTTATATAATTATCTCCATGTTTATTTTATAATTTGAGGTTTTTTGATATGCTAATCATCTTAAGTTGCAAGAGAGAGCACTTTTTTTGCAACAAATAGTTTTTTCACCATTTAAAGTATTTTCTTCTTTTGATGGTGGTATTAGAGGATGAATATGTTTTGGTTTACATTATTACATGTTATCTTGATCATCTTCACCTCTCAATATATTTTCCCAAGGAAACTCTTCATGGAATTATAGTCATATGAAATAGTTTTTGTTAGGCAACCATGAACATGCTTACCTACAGGTGTTTGGAAGAAGAAAACCATGTGTAAACTAGAAGCACAACTTTTTGAATCCATTTATAGGTTTTTAAAATTCATTTTCATGTAATGGAATATGTATAAAACCCATTAAGGCTAAATGTAATACATACTATTCACACTTGTAACTGTTGCCTGCATACCAGTCAAAATGCACCTATAGGTGCCTCCATGGAAACCAAATATGTTGAAAGGAGTATTTTTAGATGAGAGAGGTTTATAAAAATGGAAAAAATATATTTTTTAAATATTTTAAAATGCCTAAACTACATTTAAAATTAAAAATCATGCACATTGCTCATAAGACCATTTTTTGCCTGTACATTAGCATAACCACCTATATGTGGGATCACAAAGATATGATGGGGAAATAAAGAGGAATGGTAGCATGGTGAATCATTTTGGATCTATAGAATTGGTTGTGATCATGGAACACTTAGTTGAGATGTGTAATTGACATTTAGAGGTTGCAGACATGTTCTAAGGCCAAGTAACTATATACAAGGATATTTTCACTAAAGATTCAAAATAGAGGTCCAAGGAGTTCTTGTAGGCACCCTATAACATGTTTTAAAAAATTATAAAGAATAAAAATAGGTTATTTTGATAGTATCTATCATATAAAATAAATTATGCCAATAATGGAGTTTATAAGGTGAATGTAAAGAGGTTGTTTGGGACCATGAAGTTGCCTCTAAAATCACTGAATTCATGTATTCATCTATATAAGATTTAGAGGTTTAACTGACTATTATATACAAGGATCTTTTCACTAAAGATGCAAAATAGAGGTTCAAGGGTTTCTTGTAGGCACCCTATAACATGTTTTAAAACATTTATAAAGAATAAAAATAGGTTAGTTTGATAGTATCTATCATATAAAATGAATTATGCCAATAATGGAGTTTATAAGGTGAATGTAAAGAGGTTTTTTAGGGCCTCAAAGTTACCTCTAAAATCACTGAATTCATGTATTCATATCTACAAGATTTAGAGGTTTAAGTGACTATTGATATCCTAACTTTCAAACAATTCTTCCCCTTATGGTTAGAATTTTCCCATAGATTGAATGGAATACAAATTGTAATTAAGACCATTTTTATGATGTTGATGAATATTTTCAAATCCCTATGGCCACCTACAAGTGTCCACACACAAAAAATAGGCATCTATAGTAGGTATGAAATAGTGACCCAAAATTGATGCCTAGATGGTGTTTAAAGCATACAAGGTAAGTTAAATGTATGATAAGATATTATTTGGTTCTAATTATTCATAAAGATTCTCTCCATACCATGAAAAATATCAATTATAAGTTCATAGACACTTATAGGGGCCAAATAGGTAGGGGTTCTCAATCAGAACGGAAAACTCAATTTGATGTTTTCAAAGTGCATATGAAGGGCACAAGTAGGATTGGAATGATTAAATATATTGTGATCACATCCATAATATATATATAATGTAAACAATCCTATATAGACCCCTTAGGACCCTAAGTACACCTACAATGATTGTAAATGACTATGACAAATAGTGAGTAGAATAGTAGTGTTTTTGGTGTGTGAATGGCATCACTAGGAGGAAAATTGATCTAGATTAATTCAAAAAGGTCTTGGGAAGTCTCAATAATGTTTTTAACATAATTTAAAGGTCCAAATATTTAAAAATAACATATAGGGGTCATTCTTGAGGAAGGAAAATATAAAACATAGTTAGGAGTTGGTGCACATAGTCTTTAATTAGATAGGGTTATAAAGAGTATCTTAGGAGTTTTAAGTGTTAGAAATACATATGACACATTTATAATTACCTTTATTGTCTCCATAATATCTATTATTATGGAAGAAAATAAAATAAAGGAACTCAAAATAAGCAAGGCACAGTCTACTCTTGGAATCCTGTACATTTTTCCTTCTCTAGAAGTTTGCTTGGTTAATTAAAGAGTTAGTAGGTCATATGAATTAACTAAGAGCTATATTTTTGTATAGAGAATATAAATTAATTGAAAAATATCTTACAATATTCACATTTTTTTGGTGGGGAATAATGGATTTCCCTCTATTTTGTCTTAGATAGAGGGCACTCCTTTATGCATAAAACCTACAACCTTGAGGATGGAAGATGACATGGTGGACCAAAATCACATGAAACCCTTGAAGAGGGTGTGATAAGATGTAATAAATATTAAAATATAGGAATAAAATCTCAAATAAGGATGAAACCTAACAAGTGGATCAAACCTTCAAGAGTTGCAGTCAGGCTTAAGGGTAGGGTTTTGGCCTAGTGCCCAAATGAAGGGTCATTTTCATTTATAGATGTAAGAGGCTATTATATATTGTTAAAAAATGTTTATGGAATAATTATTTAGGTTTTAAATCTCATGTAATGAAAATAAGTTCAATAATAATATCCCAAACCACAAGGGTTACAGTTAGGCCTACTAGGCAAGATTTAGGCCTAAATCCAAATGAGGTGCCAACTTCCTTTTCAACCTTGGAAGAGAATTAAAATAAAAAAATCATGTTATTAGGGTCAATACAGAGGTGATAAATATTTTTTAAGGTATAGAAACCACAAGGAAGCCATTTTTATCCCAAAAGCAACATTAGGCTTGTGCAAACGTGAAAACAAGCTCTATAGGAGATGTTCAAATGCTCACATCTTTCAAGAGGCCTTGCATGAAAGATAAAGGAGTTTGGGGAGGTTATTATGGGTAGTGAAGGACATGTTTGTGGAATTATTTATCAATTCAAACATCATATATCTATGAAAAAATCTTAAGGAAAACTACCTAAAACCTTCCAAAACCCTTGTTAGTGACTAGTTTAGAGAAATGGAGTTTGATAAATACTCTAATAGACCAATTTGACTAGGATGATGATTGGAAATTGTAGAGGAATTTCTCAAGATACTCCCCATACTTTTGGACTACATGTAATTATTTGGATAGGGTACAAATAGGGTATTTTTGACTATTTTATGTGATTTTTAGGCTAAAAGAGGTTTCAAGAGATGAAATAAAGTTTAGGGGAAATATTTGGACTTTAAAAAAATCCCTAAGGAAATTTCTTACATTTTAAAAACTTTTAAGTGTGCAAAAAATAGCTCTCATCTTAGCCAGTCAAAACTGGTATAATGACCAAGCAATGAGAAGGGTGGAAACTTCAAGTGAGATAAATTTAAGGTGTCTCTAACACTTTTAAGGCCATGGAGGGTCTTTAAAATTATCATCCAATACCTCTCATGTATTTTCATTGAAAAATTATGCCTTTTTGGAGGTTACGTGTGTAAGGTGCATGAAGGAAGAGTTTTTTGGACTACAGATGATCATGGCTCACTACCAAATGATTCTAGATGACCAAGCCTACAACTAATGCATGGATATGAATGTATAAAATCATTAACCTTAATTAAAATCCTCAGACCTACCCATAATCAGCTTTGAATGTTTAAACAGTTCCAAATCATGAAAATAATTTTTTAAACCAAAGTGATGAGTTTTATGCCACTTTGTAAAAGTTTCATGCCTTGTATGGAAACTTGTGCTTCCTAAACTTTCACGGTTCATCCAAAATCCTATTCTCATGTAAAATTAACTAATTTTATCATATTTATAAAAAAAATTGTGACCTTTGGAGTTATCTCTTCTTTTATCTCTCTCTCTCTCAAGTTTTATAAGGACTAGCCATTTTGGCCATTATAACTCATGCTCCACTTGAGTATGGTGAAGCCCTGCTCATTTTCATACCATTTAATCAAGAAGAATAATTATTTTTTACCTATTTATTATTTTTAATATGTTTTTTACTTGAATTTTAGATCTTTCTTAGTGAAGACTATGGATTCATTAGCATGTTGTCTCATTCTTTCATCTTATTTGTAGTTGGAAAAGTTCTTCTTATAGGGCATGTGAAGTGTTCTAGGAAATTCCAAGGATTGAATGAGTTAATATATTCATTAGTGACATTCAAGGCCTCTTGTCTAGTCCTCCTAGCTTTGTACATTCATTGATAATCTCATAATGTAATATTGATGTGAGAAGATGCAGATTGAAGGAGTGTATGTTTGGTGAGTCCTTTATTCTCATGTGTATCACACTACTAGTTGGAAGTAATCATATTATTTGGTGTATTACCTCCCTTATAATAGTTTTCTTTCAGTTATCTCTCTCTTTCCCCCCCTAAATTTTAGTTGTACTTACAATCTAAATTATTACATCAAGGGAGCTAGCCCTACTTAGAGATTCACCTCATCATTAGGCTACCCACAAATCTAAAGGTTTTTCCATTGTGCCACTTAGATGAGGATATCTTAGACATCTCCTCAAAGGGTGAAAATCAAAGTGGAAATAGTTTTTGGCATGCTCGATGGGACTCTTAGTCCAAGAGGTTGAAAGATTTTTGGTGTTGTATTTCAATAATCAGCCTTTTGAGGCATCTATTAGAGCATTAATGGTGACTCTAAAGTTACATCAGCTAGTCAAGTATCCTATTTATTCCTTTTTAATATTGTTTATAACCATTCCTTGTGTTCTTGTTTCTTAATTAAATTTCATGGCTGACCTTGGTGTTGAGCACTATTTTACATAAGTTGGTGAGACATTCCAATCTTATGGCATTCTCTATCAACAATAACAAGTTCTTAATCAATATTATTATGATGTGTAATAGTTCCAACATGAATTTTATTATCCCAATCATGAATTTTATTAGTATTATAACTAGCCTTCTCAATGTATTACTCCTCCTGGTGAACCTAGCCACTTATAAAGTCAATCTGTTTCCAACTTCAAGCAAACTCTTTTGGGATATGAGAGGTATATGTTATAACTTGACACACAAAGGGGATATTGTTAAGAGGTTCCTATTAATATTATTTATAATTTTAGAGATGAATTAGATTTGGTCAAAATAGAGTGGGTACCTATTGAGAAAGCCTATTGGCAAAGGCTCACAAGTGAGATGCTTGATGTGAGTGGCCTAGTTTCTTCCTTAGAGGGTAGGATAAGAATTAATGAAATACAGTCTCACCAAACCTATCATCTTTCATATCCACTTCCACAAGGTTACTATCAATCCTATTTGACCCCTACTCATGAGCCTAATCAAGCTTATCAAAGTCACCCTTTTCCTAATTAGTTGGAAGAGAAAGTTGAAAAGAGAAACCTTATTTTTAAGCTAATCTTGATAAGAATATTAAGTTGGATAATATGCATATGAACCAGTCCATGTTAGTAGTAAATTAAATGTGATTTAAGCCCTAATTTCCCTCTCACATTGCATCCCCTTCTCAAGGAGTGACCTCAAGATATGAAATTCCAAGTTGGAGACAAGGTGGAGAGTCCAAACCTAAAGAAGTTTCCAAGTTCCTTCAACACTTCATCCACTCCACAAATTACATCACCACCTCAAAAAAATACTTTTAATCCTAAAATCCTAAGATCAAATAAGATAGTGGAATCACGGGGAAAGAAAGAGGATAGAAACATTATTAAAGAGTGTGAAGTTGAGAATGAAGTTGATTCTTTACAAGTCCCTCCCACCCTTCCTCAAGAAGCTTCTTGAGTTCTATGTCAACCCTCTTATACTCCTCATCCTCATTAAGATTCATATGAGCTTTAAGAAATAAATTTCTAATAGAATCTAGATAAGAAAATCAAAGAGTTAGAGTCAAAAATGAAGTTGCTAAGTCAAGGTGTGACGAAAGTTTTAGACCCAAAAGAAGATCTTATGCCTAAACACACCCCATCTACCCCTCCTCAAGAAAGTGTTTGAGAGAAATTAGATGTGAATGAAGTGATTGTCAAGTGGAAGGAAGATAACCAAGATATCTGAGCCCAAGGTTTACCTCTCTTTCCTCAAGATATCCTATAAGAATACCTTATAATGCATTCTCAATTTGATTATGATCCCTATGTTCCATCTCAACCAACTAGTTTATCTTATCCTCACCCCATCACCCTTTGCCTTTTCAAACTTGTGGTATGAGAACCAAAATAAAAGCTTTTGGTTGAGGAAAATTAAGAAATTTTTCTTGAATAAATTTCAACTCCTTGGCACCCTTATTGGGCTAGGTCATCAAATTTCAAGATGCCTAGTCTTGGCATCACCAAGAAGGAGAAAGAGATGGAGGATCTTGCAGCCTTTGAGAAACAAGATCAAATCATGATAGTTGAGATATAGCTTGAGATCCCTCAAGAGGTCCTAAGTGTTGAATAAGAGGCGAGCCCTTATGTTGAGTCTTCTTGTTTAGTTGATAATGAAGAATGCTTTTCTTGTGTTGAAGAGGAAATTTTGGATGAAATCATTTTAGATTCTAAGGAAGAGAATGAAGGATATTATATTGTTGTTACCCTTCATGATGATAATCAAAAATAGGATGAGGACTTATGGTAATAGTTTGAAAACATTTTAAATGAGTTTGAATCTCTCAAGGTGCCTACTATTTCATTGGAGCTGATTACAAGTGATGATAAACAAGATGACATTGTCCAACATGTCATAGAATATTAAGATCAAATTTCACATCAGCCTTTGGATGTCAAGACAAATTTCTATTTTCCTTAGTCTTCTAAGGAATAAGAGACCATTCCTCTTGAAGTCATGCCTACAAAGAAGATTAAACTTAATCATGAGATGAAGAGTGGGAAGCAATATGAGGTATGTTTACAAGGCTAAGAGGAATATTTTTACATTGAAAACCTATTTGAAGATGGTCTACTTGATATCATGGTGATTGAAGCACTAAGAAATAGGTCTGATCCACCAAGTGTTCAATCCAAAGAGCAACATGCTTGGCACCATGATTCATCTCACTAAGAAGGAGATGCAAGAAACTTTCCTTTTGATCCTAGAAAGGGAGGTATGTTTAGTTTCTAGTTTTTCATAATATTTTTTTTCTAATTCCCCTAAGTGCCTTGAGAACATGTGTATTTTTCTTGTTAGTTTGCTTGCTTTGTTTTGTATGTGTCCTTTGCTTTGTGTGGTTGAGGTAGTCAATTAGTGGTATTTTATTAATCAAAGCATGATTGTCAAGTATTAAAAGGTCTCCTTGTTTTTTTTAGAATTTATATGACTCCCTAACCCTAATGGATTGATAAGGCTACTGGTCTAGTTAGTATAGCAGGCATACTACCCTTATGAGTCAGTAGTTTGTTGACCAAATTTGACCCTATAGGTCAAATTGGGGCACTTATAGGTAAAAAATTGGCTTTTAGGTGTTTTGAGGATCTAATATATTATGTCTAAATGTGTATTATAGGTTAATTTATGTCATTTAATGTTATATTAGCCTTGGTCCTTAGTCTTTTTAGTCATGTTGAGGTCAAAAAAGGGAATTTAATGACTTGTATGGATTTTTTAGGAAGTATGAAGGTTAAAAAATGTGATGTAATGTTAAATGTGTCCTAAAAGGTATTTATAAATTGTCAAAACTAAAAAGTGGTAGGATCTTTAGAAGAAAGAGTAGTTATCAAAGAAAAAAGAAGTTTGGCACTTGTCCAGCCCATGGAGAGGTGTGCCACATGATATAATATCATGGGATGTCTCTTCAACTTCCCCAAGTTAAAATCCATGTTTTAAATTATATATAGGTGTTGAATTTGGGTTAAAACCATTCTACCCCTTTTTCACCCTTCTTGGCAAGCAAAAGCAGTCTTTAGGTTCATGTTTAGTATGGGCAATTGAAGAGGTTTCTGGATAAATGATTTTGGGAGGTCATATTATAATTATATATATTATATTATTTTAAATAATGGTGTATTTTAATTTTTGAACCATCCTCATGAAGTTAACTACACTTTTTTGCTTGTTATTTCATGTACCCTATAGGTTTTGCTTCATTTTTGTCAAGTCTATACAAACCAGTTGTTAAATTTGATTAAAATTTATGTTTACTTCCTTATCCAGTTATATACATTTTTTTTTATCATTTAAATGTGTTTTGATATGCTAATCATCTTAAGTTGGAGGAGAGAGCAATTTTCTATGCAATAGATAATTTTTTCACCATTTAAAGGATTTTATTATTTTAAGGGTTGTCTTAAAGGGTGAATATGTTTTGGTTTACATGATTACATGTTATATTTATTATATTAATATCTCAATCTCTTTTATAAAGGCAAATCTTGATGTAATTATAGTTATATGCAACTTTTTCCGTTAGGCAACCATGAAGTTGCTTACCTACAGGTGTTTGGAAGAAGAAAACCACATAGAAACTAGGAGCATAGCTATTTGAATAAATTTAGAGGTTTTTAAAATTAATTTTGAGGTATATTAATAGGTAAAAACATCATTTAAGGCTAAATTAAATACATACTATTCAAACTTGTAATTGTTACCTACATACTAGTCAAAATGCACCTACAGGTGCCTGCATGGAAACCAAATATGTTGAAACGAGTATTTTGAGTTAAGAGATGTTAATGATAATGGAAAAGGTATTTTTGAAACTATTTTAAAATTCCTAAACTATATTTAAACTTAAAAATCATGCACATTGCTCATAAGCCCATTTTTTGCCTATATACTAGCATAACCACCTACAGTTGGGATCACAAAGATATAATGGGGAAAGAAAGAGGAATGGGAACATAGTGAATCCTTTTGAATTTATAGAATTGGTTGTGATTAAGTTAGAGTTAGTTGATATTTTTAATTGACAAGTAGAGGTATTAGACATGTTCTAAGGCCAAGTGACTATATATAGGGATATTTTCCCTAAAGATGCAAAACAGAGGTCCATGGGGTTCTTATAAGCAATCTATAACATGTTTGAAAACATTTATAAAGCATCCAAATATGTGAGTTTCATATTTTATATTATATAAAATACCTTGTGCTAATAATGGAGGTTATAAGGTGAATGTTTAGTGGTTTTTTAGGGCCTCAAAGTTGCCCCTAAAAACACTAAATTTATGCATTCATCTCTATAGGATTTAGAGGTTTGAGTGACTATTGATATCCTAAATTTCAAACAATGCATCTCCTTATGGTTATAATACTACCATAGATTGAATGGCATAAAAAGTTTCATTAAAACCATTTTTATGATGTTGATGCATAGTTTAAAATCCTATGGCCACCTACAAGTGTCCACACATTGAAAAAAAGGCACCTACAACAGGGTATGAAATAGTGACCCAAACTTAATGCCTAGATGGTGTTTACAGCATATAAGGTAATTTAAATGTATGATAATATATTTTGTGGTTCTAATTATTCATTAATATTGTCTCTATATGATGAAAAATCTCAATTATAAGTTCACACACACCTATAAGAGTCAAATAAGTAGGGGTTCTAGGTCAGAAGGGAAAACTTAGTTTAATGGTTTCAAAGTGCATATGAAAGGCACAAGTAGGATTGGAATGATGAAATATATATTTATCACATCCATTATATCTAAAAAAATTAAATGGCCATATATAGACCCCTTATGATGCTAAGTATACCTACAACCATTGTAAATTATTGTGATAAATAGTGAACATAATAGTAGTGTTTTTGGTGTGTGAATGGCATCAATAAGAGGAAAATTGATCTATATTACTACAAAAATGTCTTGTTAAGTATCAATAATGTTTGTAACATCATTTTATGGTCTAAATATTTCAAAACAACCTATAGGGGTCATCCTTGAGGAAGGAAAATGCAAAACATAATTAGGAGTTGGTGCACACAGTCTTGACTAAGATAGGGTTATAAGGAGTATCTTGGGATTTTTAAATACTATAAATACATGTTACACATTAATAATGACATTTATGGTCTCCATAATCTCTATCATGATGGAAAACAAGAAAATAAAAGAGCTCAAAGTAAGCAAGGCAAAGTCTCGTCTTGGAATCTTGCATAGTTTTCCTTCTCTAGAAGTCTATTTGGTTAATTAAAGAGTTAGTAGGTCATATGACATAAAAAAGATATAATTTTTTGTATAAATCATATAAATTAATTTAATAATATATTAAAATATTCACGTTTATTTATGTAAATAGGGGAGTTCCCTCTATTTTGCCTTAGATAGAGGGCACTCCCTTATGCACAAAACTTAAAACCTTAAGGATGGAAGATGAAATGGTGGAAAAAAATCACATGGGAAAATTTAATATATAAAAAAAATCTCAAATAAGGATGAAACCTAACAAGTGGATCAAACCTGTAAGAGTTACAATCAAGCTTAAGTGTAGGGTTTTGGCCCAGTGTCTAAATGAATGGTCATTTTCATTTATATATGTTGGATGATCTTATAGCTTGTTAAAAAATGTTTATGGGATAATTATATAGGTTTTAAATCTCATTTAATGAAAATAATTTCAATCAAAATATCCCAAACCATAAGGGTTACTGTTAGGCCTACTAGGCAAGATTTAAGCCTAAATCCAAATGAGGTGCCAAATTCCTTTTCAACCTTAGTAGAGGATTAAAATGAATTTTGGAATTTTATTAGGGTCAATAAAAATTTTATAAATCATTTTTAAGGTATATAAACCACAAGGAAGCCATTTTTGGCCAAAAAGTAACATCAGGGTTGTGCAAAAGGTGAAAACAAGATCTATAAGAGATGTTTCAATGTTCACATCTTTCATGAGGCCTTGCATGGAATAAAAATGAGTTTGGGGAGGTTATTATGGGTCTTGAAAGACATTTTTTTGTAATTATTTGGAAATTCTAACATCATATCTTTATGAACAAAGCTTAAGAAGGAAAACTACCTAAAACCCTCCAAAACCTTACTAGTGACTAGTTTGGAGAAATGGAGTTGGATAGTTGATATAATGGACTAGTTTTAATAGGGTCACTATTTTAAATTGAAGATGAATCCCTTATTATTCTCCCATTACTTTTGGAATATATGGAATTTTATGGATAAGGTACAAAATAAGGTACTTTTAACTATTTTGTGTGTTTTATAGGTTATAGGAGGTTTCACGAGATGAAATAAAGTTTTAGGGAAATATTAGGAGGTTTAATAAATCCTTATGGCCATTTAATTCCTTATAAAACTTATAAGTGTGAAAAAAATAGCTCTCATCTCAACTAGTCAAAACTGGCATAATGACCAAGCTAGTGACAAGGGTGGAAAACTTTAAGTGAGCTAATTTTAAGGTGTACCTAATGATTATAAGTATATGGATGGTCTTTAAAATTTTCATACACTCATTACCATGGATTTTCATGTAAAATGATGCATTTTTGGAGTCTAAGTGGGGAGGGTGCACGAAGGAAGAGTTTTTTAGACTGTAGATGATGATAGCTCATTCTCAAATGATTGTAGATGACCAAGCCTACAACCAATGCATGGAGAGGAATGTATGAAATACTTCCACTTAATTCCAATAATAATACCTACCCATAATAATTTTTATGATGTTAAAATAAGTCTAAATCGTGAAGGTAGTTTTTTGAACCAGAATGAGGAGTTTTATGCCACTTTGCAAGAGTTTCATGCCTTATATGGACACTTGTGCTTATTGACCTTACATGGTTCATCCCACATCCTCTTATCATGCACAAGTAACTTATTTTATCATCTTTAAAAGTGTCCTTGTGGCCTTTGGACTTCTCTCTTCTTCTCTCTCTCAAGTTCTATAAGAACTATCCATTTTGGCCATTCTAACTCATGCTCCACCTAAGTATGGCAAAGCCCTACTCATTTTCTTACCATTTGATCAATAATATTACTTATTTTTTACCTCTTCATGACTTTTCATAGTTTTTACTACTTGAATTTTGTATTTTTCTTAGTTAAGACTATGGATTCCTTAGCATGTTGTCTCATTATTTCATCCTATTTACAGTTGGAAAGCTTCTTCTTGTAAGCCATGTGAAGTGTTCTAGGAAATGTCAAGGATTGAGTGAGTTAGTATATTTGTTAGTTCCATTCAAGGACTTTTGTCTTGTACTCATATCTTTTTACATTCATCCATAACCTCATAATGTAACATTGATGTGAGAAGATGTAGATTGAAGGAGTGTATGTTTGGTTAGTCCTTTGTTCTCATGAGTAACATGCTACTAGTTAGAATTCATCATCTTATTTGGTGTATCACCTCCCTTATAATATTTTTCTTTCATTTATCTCTCTCCCTTTCCCCCAAAAATTTTATGTGTAGTTTTAATTCAAAGTGGTACATTAAGGGAACTATTCCTACCTAGAGATTCACCACATCATTAGGCTACCCACAAGTATAGAGGTTTTTCAATTATGCCACTTAGATGAGGAGAGATTAGACATCTTCTCAAATGGTGAAAATACAAGTGACAATACTAGTGTTAAAAACATTTTATCATGTTCTATAATAAACACAAGCACATGTTTATACTATATAGTAAATTCCACAGCATACTATGCTCCCAATAGTTACTCATCATTCACATGATTCAATTAGTTATATTGATTATGGTGATATATGTATTCTAACACAAGATTATTTATCAAATTTAAATACAAATAAATATCATATTAATCCATCATGACAAGTGACCATTCCCATGTTTAATACATGACCTACATGTGATTGTATCCTTCATGGGATAATTGGTTAGCATTTATTACATAAGAAATATATTCAAAATACAAAAAAATTAAAAATTAAGACCTAATAATGACATATATGATCATTTATACTATTTATTTATGTTATTTATCATATGCATGGTATATTTCATATGCTTTTCTTAATCCACATTCATTTCATGGTATATATGAGTGACATATATGACATACAGGTTATACATGACACATGGATGTATAGATGTAGGACATTCCTACATGCAGGGGCCATGCCTTTATTGGGACCATATAATTCCATAGGTTTCATTATTATAGGTTTTATCTTTATCTAACCTTTTCATTTGTCATGTTGAGATACATTTATTATTTACATATGCTTTACTTTTATTTGTATTATTTATAGTGATACATTTCATGAATATATTATTTGTGTATGTTGTGCCTTTGACATAGATTGATGGTTTATAAGATCCTGACTTATTTTATGCTCCATTGCTTTTGTTTCATTTTCTATAGGCTAACTATTTATTATTAGTTATTTCACTCTTACCTTACTGTATGAAATCAATTTATTAAATGTGTTATTGTACAGCTCTTTATTTAGGCTTTACCTTCTTTTATTGATTTTTATTGATCGAGTTTTCATTATATGACTCTTTCTTTGGAAAATTCCTTTATTTTACAACTGATGTTCAATGATTTTTTTAATCTATGAATTCTATTTGTATGGATCTTGAATGTGTGTGGCTCTTACCTTGTGTGACATTTGACTATCCATTATGTGTGGCTCTTACTTTTTGTTACATTTCATTTTCCAATAGTGTTGCTCTTACCTTATGTGACATTAAGTGTTATTGTGTGTGATTCATTGTGTGTGTCATGGGCATGATATTGTGTGATTATGAGTGGATAAATCTAAGATTTTTTGATTATTTGTGGTGTCATGATCCATATCACACACCTTTTTACTTTTATATGGTGCATGCATAGTTTTTTATTCAAAGCTCATGGGTGATGGTTACTAATTTGTGTCTAATTTATATTTATATCTTGACATGACACTTATATGCCTTAAAATACATGTGTCATATATGATTTGATAATAATTTCATACTATGATGACATATTCTCCACTTGTTAGTACATGGTTCTAAAGGATTGCATATTTATATATAACATGATGTGGTTATTTAAGATGAGTAATTAATAGGCTACATTATGTTAATGATCAAAATTATTATTTTAATGAATCATCCCTTTCACCTATTGTGAAGGTTAAGGTGGAATCATACTAGTCTAATAGCTAAGGTCACAAAGGATTTAAATTATGCACAAAGGGGTTTTAAATATTCTAAATAAATGACAAGTACACCAAATATTAATCAATACTTCATTATAATTTTATAAATCAATTATTATCTTTAAATCAAATGAAAAAAATAGATGTGAACATATAATCTAACCTATCTGATAGAGAAGACATATGAACAAGATAATATCTTTACAAAAAGATTTATGTTCCTTATAAATATTTATGTTTTATTCAAATGCTTTGGAATCTTGACATTTCACTTATAAAACATCAAATGAAAAGAAACAAATAGACCTAAAAAATAAGAACAAAATATTTCAATGAAGGCCAAAGAAAAAAATTGAGATAAAAATTAACATAATCTCACAATACACTAAATCTAAATAAAGAAACAACAAAAAACTAAATTGAAAATTAAATACTAACCTAAATATAAAACTTAAAATTAAATTAAGTCTAAAAATAAACTAAATAAAATATTTTAAAAATAAAAAAAAAACTTAATTTAATCTAATGTAAATATAAACTATAACAAGAAACTAACTCTATTCTAATAATTTAAATAAGCCTAAATAGGATTAAGAAAATAAATTAACTTATAAAAAAAAATTAAGATTTAAAACTATAATATCTAAACTATCAAATAAAATCTAACTATATAAGAAAAAGACTAAGTATTTAAGAAAACACACTAATCAAAATTAGATAAATACTAAATTCTAATAATAAAAGCAAATTAATCTAAATTAAAACTATTTACTTAAACTAAATAATATAATATAAATAAAAGCAAAAATAAATAGGTTGTGAGTCTTCACAAAAGAGTTACCTTAGCAAAGATAAAGTAAATTTTATTAATAAATGGTGTTTTTAGTACATAAATCCTTGATATAAAATCCAATACAATCTGAATGGATAAACAACATGTCATAGATAATGAATTATTCATCAGTATTTAGGCCAAGTAGTTTGGATTCTACTCATATGACTACAAATTTGTAATCATCATAAGATATTAAACCTAACATCTTTTAGATAATCAGTTTATAAACCAAACATGAAACTTGGATATACCTATACTAATTAAGCATAATACTTATCTATCAAAGAATGTGGTGTCATGTACATGTCCTTGTGAGTGGATGAAGTGCCTTAGTAGTCTATGTAACAATGACAAAGTATGTAATGTACTTGTTCTTGTATGCTTGAAGTATGATTGGTTGATATTTAGTTTTGAATTAGTTAGATATGTTCAAGTATGGTTATTATATCATATGAAAGAGATCCCAAAGATGTTATCTATGCTTTTAGAGCTTGTGTGCATAAGTGGAATTCATCTGGTTGATCATAGTTTTAATCTAGATACTTTGGGTCTAATGGCAAAAATTTTGAGTAGGCGATTTGATGAAATCACCATTGCCATATGGGAAGGATTCAAGGGTAGTGGGTCATATGGTTGTGGTCACATTAGTCCCTAGTTGTTATGCACTAGATCTCAATTCATGCATCAAAGTGCAATTAAAGATATAAGGGTGCAAAGTTGGCTTCTTAGTCAGAATTAATTATTTTTCCATACTTATCCAAATTTGTAATATGGCTAAAAATAATTGAGTAAGAATGTTAATGAGGTCATCATTAACACACATATATGTTTTAGGATAAAATGATCATATTGGTTTGTTCAATTGTGGACCTAATATATTTATACTAAACTTTAGATCATATGATGTAGTGCGTCAAAAGATGTGCACATGCAAAGTTGGGATCCCAAGTAGTTTGACTATGTTTTCCCATATCCAATTTTGCAATGAGGTAGAAAGATCCAAGTGTGCATTTTGATGGTGTTATATCTTGCACATGTGAAGGTGTTAAAAAAAATGATCATATATATTTGTTCAATTTTGAGCATGGATGACTTATGCTAAATTTAAAATCATCCACTAAAGCACAACAAGAGTTATGCTTGTTTAAATTTGGCCTCCCAAGCAAGTTTTGACATGGTTGGCTCTATGACAATATATTTTGAAAATTCACTTTAATGGTAATATATCTTGCACATGTGAAGGCTTTAGGAGATGTGTGTCGCATGATTGGATTCTCCTATGTGAGGAGATCATCTAGTCCAAATTTGAGATCATGCAAGTGAAAAAGAAGTTATTGAGGTAAAAAAATGGCTACTTAGGGATATTGAAAGGGTTCTCATACATGGTCATTTTTGAATGAGTTAAAACTCAAGCAAGATCAATAGTACAAATTTCTCCAAGATGTCAAGAGGAAACAAGATGAGGATAGATGTCCAATGTTTAATGACTGAGAAAAGGTATATGATAATGATCTAATGACAAGTGGGTGCTCATATAGTTTGATTAAATGGTGAACATTTATCGCTAAAGACTTCACTGATCTATAGAGATCTATGGAGTGTATTGAGTCAACATTTTAAGATTGTACGAGATGAGGTCAACATGGCTAAAGTTTAATGTATACGCATTGTTGCCTATGACTTAAATATTAGAAGAAATCAAAAATGCATATTTGATTTGAGCAATGATTTCAAAAGATTTGAGCATTGTGTTTGAAGGTTAATTTTGACCATTTTCATTGAATATTTGAATTTGCAAAGGAAAAAACTAGTTTTTAAGTTTTGGACCATATATTTTGATATAAGATGAATTTTATTATATGGTAAAATTAAAAGTGGTAGAGGACTCTAAGGTACATCTATATATATATATATATATATATATATATATATATATATATATATATATATATTTGAAGATATGAAATTGAGTAAAATCAAAGATATTCAACCTATAAGTTGAATATGTGTTTATGTTTATTCTGTAAGTGACCCAAGAAGGATATTCAAGCTTGTATTGATGTTATATTGATGTCTCATGATTTCTTAGATATTTGGGGGTGTTGTATACTCCATGAGGATACTCTATGTGTATTTTAGAGGTGTGATAAATCTATCTTGAGTATGAATAATGCTTAAGAAGTTGATTGTGTGTTCGTTCATGGTGACTATGTGCACCAGGTCAATGTTTGAGTTGTTTGAGCATACATAAAGGTGATTTAAGTTGACTATGATCATTTGAGGATGTATAAGGGGACATAAGGAATGGACCCATGAATTTTAAAGTGGTTTTATGTTCTTTTTTTTCTTGAGGATGTGATAAATGGGTGAATAGGTCTCCATGAGACCTATAAGAGCTATAAGTGCCTTGTTAAAAGGTGTAGCTATTCGGACTTGTTCCAAAGTCTTAACGTTAGGTTAGATTTTTGGTAGGTAATTAATAATTATTGTAAATGGGGCATGCATCTTTTAGTAAAGACACCCCCATAAAATAAACTTAGTTTAATTATTAGGTAGTTTTAATGTTTTATATTTATTAATTAGATTTACTTTACGGGTTATTTTCCTGTATTTAGTTGGTTATAGGATTAGTTGTTTTTATCGATCATTGGTAAAAACTATATAAATCCATGTTTGCATTGTAAAAGGGTTAACAGAGTAAAGGCACCCTTATGTACTTGATTTTTTGAATTATTAATAAAATACTTGTGCACTCGCACTAAGCAGGGATAAGGTTCAACCTATTTTGATTCTAGAGTTATCAATGGTATCAGAGCATGGTTATTTTGGGAGCACGGTGAATTCGAAGGAGAAAGGTGAAAAATCAATTCACGTGATATTTTTTGGCATGAAATAAGGTATGCCATATAGTCTTGGTTTAAATATTTTGAAAAAAATTTAAATTATTTTAATTTTTCAAATATTATTTATATTTAAACCTATATATTTCCATATACCATAGTCTAATCTTTTTTGATCATTCATACTCCATTTTTCCTCTATTAAACCTCCTTATTTGGCATAAAAAATGAATTTTAGCATTTAATGTTATTAAATTCATTGTTTTTTTGACCAAAACTAGATTTATACGGCCTTTTTATTTGAGAAAAACCTCTGAAAGTTTTCATTCATGGCTACCATTGTGATTTGCATTCATTTCAGCTCTTTTTAAATCCAAATCATCTGCAAATGGTATTAAACTCCTATTTTTGCATCCAAATTGAAAATCTAGAATTTTTTTGCATTTGTACGGCCTGTTGTATGGCCTTCCAATGCCCAACTTCATTTTAAACGCATTCCCTGCATAAAATACTTTGAAAATTTACCAGAACTCAGTTAAAATCTATTTTAGCATGCCTGTATGGATTTGTATGGCCTGTAGGTGAGAGAACATGTAAAAAAATAATTCCCAGAGCTGCCATGGTGTCCCAGGGAATAATGGTGCTAGAATAAAATTTAGAAATTATTTTTTTGATGTTTCTATAGTTTTGTTTCAAATATTTGATGTGGTTGGGTCCCACGGGAGAAGGTTGAAAGAGAGGCTATAAACAAAGGGAAAATTTTGAATTTATTTACTCATATGTAATTTTTTTTAATTTTCCCTCATACACAAAATCTAGAATAAGTAAAAATTTCTGAGTGTAGTATTTTTCAAATGCTCTTAGAGCAATTGGTTAAGTTTATTTTGTTAGAAGCTTGCAAAGGAGGAGGTCAAGGGTTCAAATCCCTTTTTTTTTTTTGGAGAAAGTTATTTTTGCTTTGGAATATGCTTTTTTTGAAAAAGGAATATTCTCTTTTTTAAATTTAGAATATTGTAAAACACATACTTATTTTATTGTGTTATTTAATTTTTCAAAAAAAGGGCAGAATTTAATCATATTTCTTTTGCATTGTTGTGGTGAGATAAGGGTGTAATTGGTGGAATAAGGTTGTAATTTGATGAAATAAGGGTGTAATCATTGACTTTTGGTGTGGTTAAGTGCAAAACCCATCAAAAATACTTGTTTTTTTCTTTTACTCTCTACACGGATGTTAAGTGCAAAACCCTGTAGAAGCAGTGTCTTGTGTAGTGAGTGTGATATTTATTTCATTTCTTTTGCATTTTGTCACACGTTTCTCTACTGCACTTGCTTTCATTTCAAAATGCTAAAAATTCAAAATTTGCTTTCAGATGGTGATAGATTAACAATTTCCAATTATTTAGATTGGAAATGATTGATGGAGGCTTCACTAGTGTTTAATGAGTTATGGGATATTGTTAAGAATGAAAATTCCACATTGCCAACAAAGCAGGCTAAATTAGATATTTTCAATTTGCATGATTATAAGGCCTTAGCTCTCATTAAATGTTGTTGTACTCGTGATACGTATGTTCATATTGAAAATTCTCCTGATAGTTACACTGCATGGAAAACACTATCAGATTTGTATGATAAGAAACCTAAGCATAAGAAGATAGATATTCATATGCAGATGTTCAATTTGTCATTAGATGAGGATGGGGATATGGGAGAATATATGTCTAAGTTGAAAAATATCACTACTAAGCACACTGAGTATTGATGACCTCATAGTTACTGCTACTTTGAAAGGACTACTAGGGTCCTATAGAAATTTTGTTGAAATGTTGCATGTCTCTGATAAGATCAGAGGCATCACCTTTGATAAGTTGGCTAAGTTGTTCATCCAACATGACCTCTCTCTACCCAACAAATCCAAGAAAACTGAAGAAGCCCATGTTTTAGAGTCAAAGCCTAGTTCATCTTCATCTGGGCATCAAAACAATAAAGGAAACAGTTATAGAGGGGGTCAAGGTTACAGAGGAGGTAGATATCAAAACAGAGGTAAGGGTCATTCAAATAATCAACAATCTAATCAATCACATTCACATGAAACAAGTGATCAAGGACATGGTCACAATTCATATAGGGGCAGAGGTGTCGAGGTAGATCTGACATTTAGTGTCATAGATGTGGAAAATTTGGTCACATTGCCTCACAATGTAGGATTCCTTTTCATAAAATTTAGAGGCCATAAAAAGCAACTAAAACTAACTCTGCTCAGTATGTTGATCATGTCTATGATGAATCTAGTAATGTTGCCCATGAATTTGCATTCACTACTTTGGGGCACATTGATTATATTGAATATGAGGCTAGAGATGAGCTCACAGATGTATGGGTTTTAGACATAGGAGCAACCAAACACATGACATTTAGGAAAAGATTTATTTTGGTCTTATAAGGAAGCTTCTCTCTCTCTAGTTTCCTTAGCAGATAAGTCTATGCATACACCACTAGGACTTGGTTCTATTCAAATTCTTCTTCCTAATGGGTCTATAAAATAATTGGAGGATGTTTGGTATGTTCCCACATTAAAGAAACACTTACTTTCTTTGGTAACTATTCAAAAGAAAGGTTATCAAATTGTGCTTGAAAATGGGCTCATTTACATCAATTCAGTGAAGGATAATTATAAAACAATGTATACAAGATATGAAGATGGAAACTTGGTTAGATTGCATTATAAGGTGCTTCCTCCCAATGTAGAACTTGCAGTAGTCATTGACACAGGTACAGGTACTATGTCTACACAGCAATTATGGCATCTCTGCTATGGACATTTTAATATCCACTCTTTAGTGGATTTGCAGAGATATGGTATGGTGAATGGGTTGCCCACTTTTCACAAAGATAGTATTCTTTGTGATTCATGTGTTTTGGGCAAACAAAATTGAGAAAAATTTCCTAAATAGTCATCTTGGAGAGCTAACAGATGTTTACAGTTAGTTCATAGTGATGTATGTGACATGAAAAAGTCATCCATTGGTGGGTGTAGATACTTTCTCTTGTTTATTGATGACTTTTATAGGATGACTTGGGTATTCTTTATGAAAAACAAATCTGAAGTTTTTGCTAAGTTTGTTTATTGGTTACACTTAGTTAAAAAAGAAACAGGTTCACATTTGGCCACTCTTCATTCAGATAATGGAGGTGAGTATACCTCTAATTAATTTTTAGACTATTGTCAAGAACATGAAATTCATCGAAAATATAGTAATGCTTATACTTCACAACAAAATGGAGTATTTGAATGAATGAATGAATGAATAGAACTTTAGAGGGCACATCATGTGCCATGTTGCACTATAAATAGCTTGATGATAAATTTTGGGCCGAAGCTATTGGTACTGCAGTGTATTTGAGAAACAGGTCCCCCACAATTGCACATTTGGGACAAACTCCATATGAGGCATGGTATGGGTTTAAACCCAAAGTTAAAAACTTGAAAGTGTTTGGATGTGTTTGTTTTGCTTTGGTTCTTATTAAACATAGAACTAAGTTGGAACCACGAAGTCAAAAATGCATATTTCTTACTTATTCTAAAGATAAAAAGGGGTTTCATTTGCTTGCACAAGATTCAGGCAAATTCATAGTGAGTCGAGATGTAATATTTGTTGAGTTTGGGACTATTAACACTATAGAGATTGATTCTCAACTTGATAGATTAGAGAGGAAAGATACAAAAAGAGATAAGGGTTTGAATAATGGGGATAACTCTTCGAAGTTATGGTATGAGATTCAAATTCCTTCACTTTCCTCTCCTTCATCTACAAGTTCACAAGTTGATGACTTAGAAATTGTTGAAAATTCTCTAAGTCCCCCATCGAATAATGCACCTAATGAGGATTCTGGAGTCCCTGATTTGAATAGTTTGTCTAAGTATCCAAAATGGGCTAAAAGTACTTTTTTTGACTTGACAACAGATGAAGTTGGTTTAACAGGGCCTAGGAATTCTCAAAAATAGGTGAAATATGCTATGGTTGTTACTACTTCTTCCATTGAGCCATCGACTTTTGAGGAGGCATCTACTAAACATGTTTAGCAACAGGTAATGAAATGTGAGTATGATTCCATACTTAACAATAATACATGGGTTTTTGTTGATCCTCCTCCACATGTTAAACCCATTGGATGTAAATGGGTTTATAGGACTAAGTATAAATCAGATGGCTCCATTGATAAACATAAGGCATGACTTGTTGCAAAAGGATATGCACAACAATAAGGTATTGACTATGGGGAAACATTTACACCAACTGCCAAATGGCACACTATTTGTATGGTACTTGCCTTAGCAGCACAAAATGGTTGGAAAGTACATCAATTAGATGTTAAAAGTGCTTTTTTAAATGGTGATTTATAGGAAGAAGTCTATATGAAACAACCTTAAGGTTTTGAACAAGTGGGTGCTAAACACAAAGTGTGTAAATTGACAAAGCTTTGTATGGGCTCAAATAGGCACCCAAGGCTTGGTATGAGAAAATGGATTCATACTTGAAATCCATTGGTTTTCATCATAGTGAATCAGATGATACTCTCTATTTTCGAGTGCAGGGTAAGAAAATGGTGATACTAGTTCTCTATGTTGATGACTTGTTTATTACAGGTAATGATGAAAACCATAACAAGTCTATGAAGAAGGAATTTAAAGATGCGTTTGAGATGATAGATCTTGGACTTCTTCACTACTATCTAGGCATAAAGGTAACTCAGAAAGAGCATAGTATTTTCATTTCACAAACTAAGTATATTTCTGAGTTATTAGAGAGGTTTGGCATGAGTGATTGAAAACATGCCCTCACTCCCATGGAAAGTAACTTGAAATTGTCTAAGGATGATAGCAGTGCCTTTTTTGATGGCACCACATATAGACAATTGGTGGGAGGTTTGATATACTTGATGACTACCAGGCCTGATATTTCATTTTTAGTTGGAATTTAATCTAGGTTTATGCATGAGCCTAGAGAAATTCATTGGCATGCAACAAAATGAGTACTTCGTTACCTTCAAGGAATGAAAACATATGGCCTTGAATACCACTGCAATAAGAACTTCAAACTTGTTGGATATTGTGATGCAAATTTTGGCAGATGTGTGGATGATAAAGTGTCAACCACAGGATACACTATGCATATGGGTTTAGCTACCATTGCTTGGTGTTGTAAGAAGCAAGATACAGTGGCAAATTCATCAACAAAATCAGAGTATATTGCAGCACGGGATGCTTCTAGAGAAATTGTTTACCTTCGTCGTATTCTTGAAGATCTTCAGGTTTCTCAGTTTGCTCCTACATAGTTATACATTGATAATCAGAGTGTAATCAAGATGTCCAAGAATCTAGTGTTTCATGCCAAAACAAAACATATGGATGTCAAATACCATTATCTACGAATGTTGGTGGCAAAGAAAACTCTTGATCCAATATATTGCCCAACTGTTGATCAGACAGCTGATATCTTCACAAAACCCCTTGACATAATCAAATTTGAAAAATTCAAAAAAATGCTTGGTATGTGTCCAAAGACTTGACTTTGGATCATAGGGGGGTTTGTTAGGACTTGTTCCAAAGTCTTAACATTAGGTTATATTTTTGGTAGGTAATTAATAATTATTGTAAATGGGGCATGCATCTTTTAGTAAAGACACCCCCATAAAATAAACTTAATTTAATTATTAGGTAGTTTTAATGTTTTATATTTATTAATTAGATTTACTTTACGGGTTGTTTTCCCATATTTAGTTGGCTATAGGAGTAGTTGTTTTTACTGGTCATTGGTAAAAACTATATAAATCCATGTTTGCATTGTAAAAGGGTTAACAGAGTAAAGGCACCCTTATGTACTTGATTTTTTGAATTATTAATAAAATACTTGTGCACTCGCACTAAGCAGGGACAAGGTTCAACCTATTTTGATTCTGGAGTTATCAATAGCTACTTAAGGGTGACCTATAGACACTATGGTTAACCTATGAATATTTTATTTAGCCATGTCTTCATGTTAGATATGTCTTAAGGTCTCAGGCATGCCCAATGGTCAACCATGCTCTATAAATAGTGAAACCAAAAATGATGGGCTCTAGACTAGTATGTGAGACTAAAAACAGTTTTAGATAGAGGATTATGTGTGTATATGAGGGAGTGAAGGAGGGGTAAAGTGCCTTGAGGATGTGTTGAAGAGAAAAATAGATTGAGGACTATTTGTATGACCTATTGGTCATAATTTTGTTTGGCAGAATTGTGTGCTTGTTGTTTGAGTGTGAGTGAAGGTGGAGTGTGATACCCAGAGGTCCATCATCAAGTGTTGTTGAAATCATTTCAAAAGTGGATGTGTTCATAAGTTTTATTATGGTAGCTCAACATCTAAGGTGGTTGCATCCTCTTTGTAAGGTAAAACTTTATAAAAGGTTTGGTTGTTATTGCAACTTAGCTAGATAGGCATTATAGCACCTTGTAGGATTTTAGTCTCACTAAATAGGGATTATATTTCCTTGATTCATTGTATCTATTCTAAATTAGATCTTTTTTTTATAAGATAGTAGTCCAATTACAAGTTCCAGTGAGTTTTATTCCCCAGGAGGGTTTCCCATGTATGCCATTATTATGTGATTAATCTTGATTGTCTCTCTTGCTCATTGATATCAATGTTTTATATGCTTCATGAATGCTTGTGGTAGTTGATTACGTATTTGTAAAGATCATAATTAAATTTTTATTATATGGGCTCACTAATTCACCCCCTTCTTAATGATTGTACCTATGACAATGTGTTTATGATATATTTACAAAAGTTATTCTATCTCATATGTATTACATAGAAAAGAGTATAATGATAAACTTTGAAGAAAATCAAAGTCTTCAAAAATACATGAGTAATGTTCCTCCCTTCCATAGGTCACTTCTATCCAAATCTTGCCAAAGAATGGTAATCAATCAAATGAAAATTCATTTTATATTATCCTAAGAAACATTAACTACCATGTATACATGTTAAAATCGAATTGGTTACCAAGTCTAATAGGACATTTTTTAGCATCTTAACCAACTCATTCCCATACCTGCTAACTTTATCCACTTCTAAATGACTACTAATTACCTTGCTAAGTTTATCTATTTGATGTATGTGCATCTAAAATAAATGCAATCAAATCCATGAAATATAACCAAATCCTAATTTATCTACCATATCTCTTAACTTGAATCACACTTGAAACAAAATAAAACTCTGTTAGCTCACATGATCCCATAAAATGTTTCAAACCCAAAGTAAATTTATTACCTAGTTTATCATTCCTACCACCTTAGCCTTTATTAAGATTTCCGCTTGGGTCTTTCTAACATATGACCCTTAGGTTTAAAGTTTCAATCCATAAAAATTTGACCCTTAGACCTTGGGTCTTAGAAAATAATTAGGTTTATCTATAATTCAAACCTAAAACATTGTGATAGTTATATGTTTAATTTACAAATCAAAATATATTGCATCTTTAACATTATTCAATATAAATAATGCTAATCATAGATGCTTTAACATATAACCTGATGATTAGAATTATATATTTATCAATTAATTTATGCATCAAACCATGAATGTTTTAGAAATTTTGACCACTAGAATTGTATTCATAGGATCAAACAAACTATTCTTCTACCAATTCTATACATACTAACTATTTTCATTGAATCTGATTAATGATTTCAAAACCACTTATAATGCAATGTAACATTTTCATTAAATGCAGTTATCATAATAAACATTTGACATAATAATGAATATTCAAATGAAGCAATGAACTAAGACCACCATATTAATAGTTTGATACGTCACAACATAAGTCATCAATATGAGAAAACCAATTAATATGCATGGTTTTAGAAAAGAAAAAGAGGGGGTGTCAAAAATAGGCACAACACATTTCTCACCTCAAAATTAGGGTATATTAATTGTATTATCATAGATATATTATCCTTCATTTATATATATTTTAGATTTTATGACAAATGACATGATTCAGAGAGTTTAGATTAGTTTAAATTATCAATTTACTCTAGATTATGGGACAAATATTTATAGATTAAGACAAATTTCAAGGGAATATGAAAAGCATACATTTTACATGTTACATAATTCAAGATTTTATAGGTTATAAAATTGATTGGATTTAATGACATATTAAGTCACATGTTGGCATCGATTAGATCATATTATGGGGCATGAACATTATTTATGCACACACTATTATAGTTTTCTATTTTTAAATTTGGCATAAATATGACATTAATGGTACCAAAGGTGAAAACTTAAATTTATAAATTTATATATAACATTTAATTCACCCTACATGAGCCTAATATAGGATCCCCCTTCCATATCAAGGTTAAATATTAGTTAAATGAGTAGTGTGGTTAAGGTTTTGTGTCACTCAATGACCTAACATTAATCCCTCTTCATAAATGTTAGTGCATTTATTTTCCAAAATCATGGCCCTTACCTAATTACATAATCATTTCATGACATTTATCCACTAGGGCATGATCACCCACAATCCTCAAATTCTTCAAAAGGAATCAAAATATACATCACTTCAAAGGGAAACATATTTTTCCTACTTATAAGTTTGTTCCTTCCTTATTCTTCAAATTTCAAAAGTTACATTTATCAAATTCATTTTAAAATATGTAAGTAAATTGATTATTACATGTTTCATTATAGGTTTTCATGGATCAATATACACAATTGGAGACTTCTCCTAAATACAAAGTGTGTTTACACATTTAGGAACATCTCTTTATCCTTTTACTCTAACATTGTTATTAATTTCAAAACTAGAATAAAAGGAAGGCATTTGTAGACTCTAAAATCTAGTATCAAACACTTGGAAATGTTAATATTGACCTTTCTATATCTAGCATGAGTTTTGCATATACATGTGGCTCTTTCACACCCTTCTCTTTTATCTGCATTCCATCTTGAGCTCAACCTTCCAAATTTAATATTAGTCACCTACAAGAGTTCCCTAATATGTGTCTAACCTAATTAAAATCATACTTATCCATATATCATCATATCAATATTATTTCCTCTCAAAACTCAAACACCTTTAAAAAATTTTAAGTGTCCAACTCCAACACACATGTCCACATGCTAAGTAACAATAATTTATCAAATTCAAATTATCTTTATGCACTTTAACATATGTTTTACATGTCATTAAAGTAATAAGTTATCCAAAGAGTTGAATATTTATAAACAATATGTATAATCCTATTTCCCAATATTATAATATAAATAAATCATAATCTATCACTTGCACATTTAAAGGGACTCCCCTAAACTTCCCACATTAGATATTAGTCACAAGGATCAGACTCTATCTAAGACTGAAGCACCTAAGCTAAGATAATATTATCAATTTTCAAAATCTATATTACAAGTTTAATTCATACAAGGATCACCATTTCACACATACACGTAACTGGGAGAACTACATGTGGTTTTATTTCCCTCTTTAGAGTATTCAATACATAGGCAATGCCCATCTATTCAATAAGGAGTGGTTAAGGTTAGCTCAACCCACCTTTCTTCCCCAATTTTTAGGATATCCTATTATCATAAGTGAAATGAGGGATTTGAAGTGAATGAGATAATATTTTAGATTATATGAGCATAGTGAGCATCAAATATTTCATAGAAAGATGGTTTTTAGGCAATCACAACAACCTATTTGAAAATATTAATGCACAACTTCATAAGAAAAATTTGGCTAAAGTAGGCACTTGCATTATATTAAGGCATCTATATGCTAATGAACTCATTCAATAAATATAGGTATATAATTTCTTAATCTGAGTGGCTTTAGGTTTATTTTCCACTCCTTTTAATCACCTGATTCAATCTCAAACCTACACAGACCCAAAACAAGCTAAGAATCTAAATCCCTTAGGTAATTTCCATTGATAGTAAGTTTTAAGTATTCAATCATACTCTGCTTTAACATTAATATTATTTTTATTATCATATATTATACAATCTAAATATTTAAAAAGTTATATCTTATTAGATCACATTAATTAAAATAATTATGGGATAATTACTCAAAATAAGCTAAAACACTTATGTAGATGTTTTATCTAATTTTAATTAATTATCCCTAATTAGATATGACTATTATAAATTAATTTAGATTACAATATATACATATAAGTGAAAATTTGAATATAAAATCTTGAAACTACTTTAGCATTCTAGCTTAATAAATATGGAAAGTACAACAAAGAGATAAGATACTTAGTAATTAACTACTCCATGGAGCACTGAGACTATAGGTAGGTATCATGAAACATGGAAAATTCAAATTTAGGTCAGTCAGATAAAGATTTGGACCTCTATTTCTTCTTAGAAGATATCATTAGCCTCAAATGAGTACCATCATATGCTATGTTCAAAGATTGATAGTTTGCCTTAGTAGATTTTTCTTCTTTATTTGTATACAAACAAGTGTGACTATTTGTCCTTCAACTCTATGTTCAATCCTGAGGTTTGATTATGAATTTGACTCACATAAATTTGTCTCATTCACATGAAAACTTAAGTATACTAATAATGATAAAATTAGTCCTACAAAAGGGAAAGAAATGTGGCATTTCTTGTAGGTGACTGAGAGCAACTTGGGAAGGATAGACATGTAGAAGATATGACAGTGTGATAGAATGTTGAATTAGAGTCATGTTTGTATACACATGTCATGTAGGGTGAAGGTAACTCAAAAATAACATTTCCAAGTATCAATTACCATCTTTTAGAATCAATAAATTCCCCCCTTTATTATAGAATTTAAATGTAATACAAATACTAGAGTAAAGGGATAAATAAATTTACTTGATTGTGTATAAAACACTTTGTCTTTATAAGGTGCTCCACAAAATTAGCTTGTTCTAAGTAAACTTGTAATTAAAATGTAATAATCAATGTCCTTGGAATTAAATATAAAAATGCATAAATTTAAATTTGAAATTAAAGAGCAAGGAAATAGTACACCTATATGTGGGTGAATGTGTTGCCCTATAACTTATTGGAGATGATGATTCCATATTTAAGCATTGGAGAATTATTCCTCTTATTAAAACCCTTTGAATTATTAGGAGTGATTAATCCCCAAAATTTGTAACTATGGTAAGTTCCATGGATTAAGAAGGAAAATGACCCCAATCCTCATTGAAATACATCAAATGGAATAGTGTTAGTCCATTGAGCATTGTAGAACCTCAATTGCACTAACCCATATAATTAATCTTACATTGGTCTTGTAAGCTCAAGATGAAAGGTGGGAGATATATGGAATGGGTTAGGATTATCCTATAACTATCTTATCTCTAAATACTTATACTCTAATAAGTTTAATTAAATATATCCCAATGATACTTAATGTTTCAGATATGACCAATGGATTTGTAGACCTAGCAAAAGTATCACGTACATAAATTATATTAAAGGAAAGGGTTCTAAAGCCTTTGGGCCTAAGAAAAAATGAGATAGATGTAACTATACCTCTAATTTAATTAATATATATTAAAAATAATAAATTTAAGTAGTTGTTCAAGTAAACTAAACTAAATTAAAGGAGAGGGTTAGAATAATCTAAATGGTTAAGGAGCCATGGTAGACAAATAGGGGTCTAGGTTACCTAATAATTGATAAATGAAAATTTTGATCAATCATATATCCACACTAATTATAAGTGTAGATAAATATTTAAAAAAGATACACACACATTCATTGACTAAGTAATAAGCAACTTATTTTTACTAAATTAAATAAAGGAGAGAGATAATGTTAGAAATAATTATCTTGATGGGGACCCATGGAGCCTCAATATCCCTATTGTCTAATGGTGATTTTCAAGAGATTTTTGTGGTTGTAAATAATTAAAAGGGTAGAAAAATAATCTCTAATACAATAAAGGACCTACTATAAAATCTCTAAGATTTCCATAAAACAAGTTTATTTGAAGACAACATTCTACCTATGACTCCTAAAAATGTAAATTAGGGTAGAAGTGTGAGTGAAAACAAAGTGAATAGAATGTTTATGATATATTTGGAATGAAATATGACTTCTATATATAGTGATCAGTTATCCATACCCATCTTAAAAACTAGGTTGATGGTATCATCTTCATCTAATTTAGTTCAAAGGGATTAGACGACATCAAACTATGTCAATATATACTCAAAACTACATTGACCAAGTCAATATAGTATAGATGGGAAAGGTGTGAACTAAATTGCATTAGACTAGGTCAATGCATTAGGAAATGAGAGAAATAGCATGGATAAGTGAGATAATATGGAAGGAGATGGGTAACAATGCAAATTTAAGGGATATAAATTATGGATAAGAATGATATGATCATGAAAAATATAACATCATCTCTTGCAAATCACTAAAAACCTACCCATCCATTTCTCAGTACACACTTTAAGGCTTGCACTCAGGGAGATTAAATATTGACAAATTATTGTTAGAGAAAGCATTAGTAAATGATAAAGTGAAAAAATATTATGTGTATACATATGCCCTACTAAATATCATCATGTGTCACAATAGTGTAAAATGGGATGGGGCTTCAATAAATAACATAGTAACACAATAATTGAGCTAACTAAATGTAGTAAGAAATTAAAGTAAATAAATTATAAATATGTACCTTCAATTACCTTGTATAAAAATGATGTATGTGTAGTAGATGATGAAAGGCATCTAATGTTCAAAACAAGAGGAAGGCCTAAGAAATAATATTAAATTCCATTTTTTTACAAAAAATATTTTGTCAATGCCTAAAAATTCTCTATCTCATCAGGATTCTAAGCTTTCTTTCAATTTGTGAAAAAGATGTATGGAAACAAATATATGTGTGAAAAACATAATTTAACAGTAAATAAATTAAGGTTGAATTTTTTTTTAAAAATTCTATAAAATGGTGAAAAGTATTCATCTACACATTTGTTATTTTAATAAACTAAAGCTTTATGTATCAAAATTTAGGGATTCAAGAGACCATGAATCATAGATGAGGAGGCAGATAGGTTAGTGGGAGGATTGTGTCTATGAATAGAGTCATATAGGTATGTAGTGTATTAATTAGTTATTTTTAACATTTTAGAATAAAATTAAGTAGATTAGGAAATTTAAATGTCAAGGAAAATATGTGTAATAAAATTTTCCCCAATAAGCATATAAGTAGAGCTAAATATAGGACAAGTAGATTGCAAAAAATCAAAAAGTAGGTCAAGGGTAGTTATTAGGGCTAATGGAAAAATTACCACATTATCTAAGTTGTATCAGTTAGGCTGATATAGTTTAGAAATAGGGGAATTTTATATGGTCAATACCATAGGAGTTAGCTAATGTAGTACATAAATCTTTGGTTGATGTAGTACAAAATTAACTAAGGTGGTTTATGTTGTATGGAAAGGTTAATGGCACTAGTAATGAAAGTAGGTTGATGTAGTTATGTAAGTGGTCAACAACCTAGTTTGGGAGGATAAACATGGCCAATATATTAATGTATGTTTGATGTAGTAAGCTATAAATTAATTTAATATTGTATAACATGGTTGATGCAGTCTAATGCATTGCCAATATAATATAAAATAATGAAAATGTAAATCTATATATTTTGTGATGTTGTTAAGTGTTTATTTGATATTTTGGGATTAAAATATATTGTGTGTTTTTTTTTGAATTTTTTAATATATAGTATATTATGAAGTTTTTTGGATGTTATATGGTTTTTAGATCTATTGGATAGATTGTCAATAGTTGATAGAGTGTGGCTGACTATACTAGGTTTTGATAGGATCATGGAAATGCATCAGATTCCTTCAAGTGTAGAGTTTGTCACCATATTATTAGGATCATGTAAGAGGTTTAATGACACCTTAATCTATGTGGTGGATGGGGACACCATATAGGTGGACATAACCCAAAAAGATGTACATATAATATTGGGTTTATCGATCATGGGCACACCTAGGTGTGTAATACCCCAAACAGTGTTGATGAGAGGAGATCTCTAGCTTAGTGGGATATAGGGTCAAATAGGTATGATAATAATAGGTTAGTTGTATGAATATTCAATGTATGCATATTAGACATTATATTTATCTAGAAGTCTTTGATTAAGCTTGTGATAGCGTGGGTGATATGTCACAAATTAGATGGGGTCATTCCATTGTATATCATAAATTTATGTCACTTGATGCTAGCACATGTCACATAATTTAAATTTTTAATAATTAATAAATATGAATCCTAGATTATTAAAGTTCTAGAGTAAAGAGGTAAACACATATAAATATTATAAAAGACAAATTTAATCAATTTATCCTAAGTAAGAATGTAAAGGAGAAATTCCACTTATATATAGTGAAATGTGCATCACTAGGTGATGGTAGGGCTGGAACAAATCATAGGAATAATTAGGAGTCCCTTCATTTATAAACTAGAGTCACACCTACCCCAGGTAAATAGCATAGTTAATGGGATAGTAGTGTGGGGTACTATTGGCAAAGGGACTGTGCTAGTGTCCTTTTATGGATACAAACCTTAAAACTTATAGGGATGTTATGGGAGGTTTATTGGGTCTTGTATGTGTCCTCAAGAAATTCAGACCATAATTATGTAATATTTTGGATTTTCTTCTTCAAAACCCTAATGAATACTTGCACACATGAAACAATAATAGAATCAAATGTAAAAGTAAGGGAAAAAGGTGGGTTGTGAGATGTTACAATCGAATAATATAAACCCCAATTATTATGGATATTGCCTATATTAACCCTAATGGTATGGGTCTTAGATTAAATGTATCTCTCCCTTAGGGAATGTGCATAATCAAAAAGCATTGTATAGAAGAATGACTTTTGCTTAGGCCCTTATTTGTTCAAGCATGAAAATCTATGTTTGATGTTGAGTAAGTATGTAGAGTATTGATCTATAATATTGATTGATATTATGTAATTATGTGCCAAATTAGTGATTTATATATGTAAAATGACTTATGAATATCTTTATATAGAAGGATATTTATTTTGAATGTGAGACACTTGTTTGCAGACTGACAATGTAAAAAGATAGATAAAATTATAAGAGGGGACCCAAAGGAGGGTAAGGACATGAAATAAGTTTTAAAAATGACCATTGGATAATATAATTAAGGTGTATAATAGTATGGTGTGCTCCTATCTAAGATCGTGTTATTTTCTAGTGTGTGCATAATTGGGTTATGACTTAGACAAATAGGCTAGGGGCCCTTGTGACTATAAAAGGGATGACATGAACTGTTGAGGGTGTAAAAATAGGGAAAATTAGTTATAATAAGGATAAAAATACCAAAGTTACCATGTGAGCAAGATTCTCATTCATCATTAATAACTTCTTATGAAAGAGCCATAAAATATATAATACTTATGTTTGTTTAACCAAATTAGGGTGTGTATATTTGCCCCAATTTTAATCTAATAATGTAATGGAATTAAAGTGCTAGAGTAAAATAAAAATAAAATGTGTACATATAATTACTTATGTGATCCATTCATGAAAAGAATGGATGTGATCTAGACCCAACCCACTTCTTGTCTAGAGAAGTGGACATGCATTAGAATAATATATGTGAAGAGGAAATCCATAGTGTGGGTGTCCCTTATACTGAATCTGAGTAACCAACTAGATCATGAGAAATAAATCCCTATTTTCCCCCACTTTGATATGTAACTAAGTTTGAGAAGTAATCTATAAATGTGGATAAATAATACATGCTTGCCCCCATTTTGATATGTGAACTAAGTCTGATAAGTAATCTATAAATTTGGAGAAACAAACCATGTTTTCTACCACTTTGATATGTGAATTGAGTCTAAGAAGTAATATATGCTTTGAGGTCAAAAACTACTTCTCAACCTATGCCCTACACAAACAAGTGTAATCTAGGTCTGCGGTAAACTATGGATCAAATACTACAAATAACTATATGATCTAATTCAGTGAAGTCCTAGTGACATCTTGGTGACAACCTGAGTGTAATTTGGTGATGTGAGTATAGATAATGGTATAGTTTTCCATTCCATCTATATAACTTGGTGAAATCCTACAGGATTGAGGACATGTGTTATGTATCATGCCATAAATCTTGATATCTATGTAATGTAGTTATGTAATATATGCCTAAAACTATATTTATATATGGCTAGTGTACCATGTACATGCCCCCATAGTCATAACCTAAGTTTGGAACTCTATCAAAATCTTAGGTAGAACTTAATAATCTGGACCATTATCTACCAAAAACCATGGAACCCTAGAAATATGAGTCAAGATATATATCTATATATTTGAGTATCTGAATAGAGAAATTATGTATCTAATTAAGCCTATGTAGCTATATTTTTGAGCCTAAGTATTTGAGTAAATATATGAATTTATTTATCTAAGTAGAGAAACTATATATACATACATACATATATATATATATATATATATATATGAGTGTCTCAATAAATAAATTATGTATCTAAATAAAACTATGTAACTATATTTCTAAACCTATGTGTCTAAGTACATATGTGTAACTATATATCTTAGTATAGAAATTATGTATCTAAATAAGCCTACATAGCAATATGTATGAGCTTGAGTATGAAAGTAAATCTATGTAATTTTATATCTGAGTAGAGAAATTATGTATCTGAATAAACTTATGTAATTTTATGTTTGAGACTAAGTATCTAAGTATCTGAATAAATATGTGTATCTAAGCCTAAGTATTTGAATCATTGAACCAAGAAATTTGAGTCAAAATGTGTCTATATATTTAATCCTAAGTATTTTAGTAAATTTGTATCAATGTGAATAGTGTATGCAATCCCCCTTTTTAGTGAGAGAGTTAAAACTATGGTAGGGATATCAAACCAAAAGTGATATAAGAAGGCATGTTAGAGGGTACTTAACATTGATAAGATGATATAATATTGATTATATTGATAATCATAAAAAGGTTATTTATATATTAAGACTAAGATAGATGCATGGTGTATATCGAGTTCCCCAAATAAACCCATGAGACTAAGATATATCTATGGTGTGTGTTGTATATAAAAAGGAATTAGGGTTGTTAAGTAATATTTGAAGTAAGTCAGGTTCACTAAATGATTTAAATTTTTAGGAATTAATAGATTTAAATCCTAGACTATTAAAGGGTTAGAGTAAATGGGTAAATAAAAATAAATATTTAAAATTACTAATTTAATCAATTTAACCTAAGTAGGAATGTAAAGGAGAAATTCAAATTATCTAGAGTGAAGCATGCATCATTAGATGATGGTAGGTATAAAATAGATCATAAGAATAGGTAAAAGTCCATTCATTTATAAATTTGAGTCATACTTAATTCAAGTCAATAGTGTGGTAAGTGGGATAGTAGTGTGGTTCACAATTGGAAAAGGCACTACACTAGTGTCTTTTTATGGATAAGAACCCTAAAACTTATAGGGATGTTGTGGGAGGCTTATCAAGTTGTGTATGTGTCCTCCATAAATTTAGATCATATTTATGTGTTTCCTATTAGCTTTTATTTCCTCAAAACCCTAATGAATACTTCCACACATGAAATAATAGAATTAAATTCAAAAGGAATGGGAAATGGTGGGTTATAGAATGTTATGATTAAATAACCTAGAACCCCTATTATTCTAACTATTACCTACATTAACCCCAATGGTAGGTGTCTTAGATTGAATGTATTTCTCCTTTAGGGAATGTTCAAAATAAACACACATGGTATGCAAGAATAAATTTCTCTTAACCCCTTCTTTGATTAGGCATGTAGATCTATGTGTGATGCTAAGCAAATGTACAGAGTGTTGAGTTATACTATTAACTAATTTTACGTAATTATGTGCCAAAGTAGTAAGTGTTATATGTAGAATTTATTTTGAACCTATTTATATATAAGGATATTTATTTTGAATGTGAGATACTTGTTCATAGGCCAATAAGGTAAAACAATAGATAAAATCATAAGAGGGGACCCAAAGGAGGGTAAGGAACTAAAACAAGTTAAAAACATGACCATTGGATAATAACATTGAGTGGAGAATAACATATGTGTTTATGTCTAATACCACACTATTATCCAATATGGACAAAAGTGGGTTGGGATTTGGAAAAATAGGCTAGTGGCCCTTGTGATTAGAAAAGGGATGATATGAAACTACTAAGGGTGTAAAAATAGGGAAAATCAGTCATAATAAGGATCAAAATACCAAAGTGACCATGTGAACAAAAATCTTATTCATTATTAATAACTTCATATGAAATAGCCACAAAATACATAGTAATTGTGTTTTATTGACCAAATTAGGGTGTGTACAACACACTATATGACCTAGTAGATGGTGCATGACTTCTACGACATACTAAGTAAAGGCTAGTAGATGATGAGTCTAATTTTACTATATAATATTTGTATATATGAGAGGATTATAATTTAAAATCCAAAAAATTTACCTCATGTGGTATATGATTCCCTCTTACTGGTGAGAAGACGGGCATAGGATCATATGGTGTATGTGGTTCCCCAGGTGCTAACATGATTGACTATGTGGAGAGACCTAATACTATGGAGGTTGTAATATAGTAATGTGGATATGTGGTCATCCTAACCAAATAAAATATAGGCACAATTATAGAGGATGATTATGGTGAACTACCCCTATTGGGTAGAACCTCATTCATGTGATCATATACCTAAGTAGTTTGGACTATCACACTTATTAGCTCCTTTAGTGGTAATAGCATTTTGGGCTTGTGATGTGGTGTGGGAGGTATATGAGTACCATTTGAGGTACAAATTATATGTCATCTCCATATTATGGTGGTGATATGATGATGAATATGATAATGGGTGGTGCATATAGCAATCGTACAACTAGTGGTGGTGCCTCAACATAAATAATCAACTAATAGTTGGACAATAGAGTGGTGAGTATACAAGGTGGATTAGTAGGATATAATAATTTATTTGAGGAGGTATATCAACTTGACACCACATCATAACTAGGGTAGCATGAAAGTTTTAGGAAGATATGGAAATGGTACTACTCTAGGTAAGTAAATGTGTTGGTTTTTATCACTTTTATTTCCTAGATATAGAGATATATATGTTAGGTAATAGTGATATATGGATTAGGGATTATGATATATATGTGAGATCTAATTTTATTTTGGTTTACATTTTATAGGGGTGATGATGGAGGAGGAGACTCAATGGAGGAATCTGGTGGAGACTACCCACCATGAGATTTTGGACCCTGTGTTTTCATAACATAATACCATAATGATGTAGGATATTATGGCACCAGTGGTTGAAACACCTATTGGTTGGTTTTTATTGGTTAGAGAGGATACTTGAGAGATACATAGGTGAGAGGAGGTTGTCGTTTATGTTTTTAATACCCATGGTTAGATCAAGAGAGATTATGGCATGGAAAGAGTTAGACATGGAAAGGGTTGTACACATGGCCACTATAAAATAGGTGTTGATGTTGCAGGCATAACTGGCCCACCTATAAGGACATGTCCATGGATTATAGTCATGGAGCCAGATTCTAAAACAAAATCTACATATGGGACCATATGGACATGTGTCTATGGGGAGTGTGGCATGGCCACATTCTAACAAAAAAGGTGGACCACAACCTTATAACTAATTTTGTAGCACTATGTATCATTTTGATGTATCATGATGTATAAAATTCTAAGTCATTGATATATGTATGGACATGTTTTTTATAACTCATTGGTGTATTTTATGGATGTATTTTCTTTTCAGTGCATGTTGATTATTTATTCTATAGGAATATGTGATGATGTATGTTTTATTATTTTATAGTAGATGTGAGCAAATGCATGGTAAAAATTACAAAAACAAAATTAAAATTAAAATGAAAACTATTAAGTAGATAGAAAATCAAAAATAAAATATGTGAAAAATAATGAAATAAATGATAAAAGTTGAATGTAAAACATATCAAATATAAGGTATATGTAAAAAATTGTAAGTAAATTAAATGTTAATGAAATACAACTCAATAAAAATATGTAAGTAAATGAAATATCAATGAATGAAAACTCAAACAAAGATATGCAAGTAAAATAAATATCAATGAATGAAAAACACAAATAAAGATATGTAAGTAAATGAAATATCAATCAATAAAAAACTCAAACAAAGATATGTAAGTGAAAACAATGATGAATGAAAAACTCAAACAAAGATTTGTAAGTAAATGACCCAAAATGTAAGACAAGTATGTGAAATTAAACGTAGATGAAAGGAAAATAGGAAGCTCTAAAGAATGACAACTCAAACTTAGTGCTTATGTTAGAGTGTGGTGTATAAAATCATAAACACTTGATGACATGAATTATATTATAATAAAATGATGTGGGAGAATTTTTTGTGAGGAAAACTAGTCATATCCAAGGTATTACACTAAAACTCACAAACTAAACCAAGAGGCGTAAGGAAATGATGAGGGGTGTATGTGAGGAAGGCTGGTCCTATCCAAGGTGTTACAATATAACTAATAATCTAAGACAAAGAGGCATGGATAAGGTAAATGTGATCAAGGATGTGATCAACTTAAAATTGATACTCATCAAGGGGAATACCAAGGCTATAATGATGTAAATAAGGAATGTGAAGTGTCACATGGGTGATTTAAACATACTTAGTAGAAATGAGACACACCAAACAAGTGCACAAAGATAAGAACTATTAACATCAAGGACCTGGAACACTCCAACTAGTGAACATAAAATTTGGGATAACAAGTGAAGTACATAGATCATCCCATTAAGGCTATGTTCATGAAATTAAAATGATCCTATCTCCCCACACCATGTTCCTTATTATTTAGGACCAATTATAGAGTCATTGGTCTAATGTGAATATTATGTACTTATGTGAGAAGTTAGATGGAATTATAATAGAGGAAGATATAATTTTGTTATGATGTAATGAAACCTCTTACCCAAGTCTACTAGCCTATAGCACCCCAATGGACCTCGACTCTATCATGAGGTAACTATGGAGTTTGAACTTAAACTAGAATATGAGATGTGATATACAAATATCATGTCTTTTGGTGTGATCTAAATTTTAAGATATTATTTTCCTTTTAATCAATTTATTTTATTATGATATGGCTTTTAACTTTGTTTTGTATTTTTCTATTTTTCTTCCTCCATGGATGAAATAAATAGATGACCCTAAAGAGTTGACATTTGACCATGAGGGAGAAGGAACTAAATACCATGGTTTCTAAAAACTCCTAGACTTTCCCACATGTGAGTGTGTAATCTTAAAACTGACCTACATGTGTCTCAAATGAAAGTGAATGAGATAAAAATAGGGATCGTGAAAGATTTATTCATGTAATAAATGGTATAATGATGAATATACTTGTAGTTGATCAAGAGAAGGGAAGGAATTGATTTTAAATGGATAGGGTTATGTTATTATAGTCATGTCACTATAGAAGTCATACTTAACCAACAAATGACCTAGCATAAACACCAATGAAAGTAGTGGTCATCCAAAAAATAGGGGGAATATAAATAGTCCAAAGAATCATGAAGAAACTAAGGCAATAATGAAAGAAAATGAAACCCAAAGGTGTTGCCTAAGTTATACAAGAGCAATGAATTCCTAAATTAAATAATACCAAAAAATAAAAAAGGCAATAATGGTTTAATTAAAGTGATATAAATGTGAAATAAATGTTAGAAGGTAAAGTGTTATAAATTGAAAGATAACCATTATATAAACAAGATATGTACAACAAGCCATAATATATGCTTACAAATATGAATACAATCATATGAAAATGTGAAGTATAATGTGATATGATGCATATATGTTCTCTATAATTTCAATATATATCTCAACATACATCATCAATAACATCTTATAAGTCTTATTTTAAATAATATCTAACTCTAATCACAGTCTTCTATTTTCCTAAATATTCATGTGAGTACTACTTGGTGAATGAGCTCTATGGAGAAGATATGAATATTATAATAATGATAAAGGTGTGGTGCCTCATATGAAATATTCTCAATGTAAGGAACATATGGCATCATATGGCAGATATCCTTTGATCAATAGGATCACTCAGGTCAATGAGAAGGCTACACCTTCATTCAAGAATGACCTAGGGAGAGATACTAAGAAGGTTGATATGTAAGCCTCAATAAGTTATGTAAATGTTTTAGATTTATCTATATTTATCTATATGATGTATTGTGCACTGATTCCAAATATGATAGACTTATTTATTTTTGGGATGTAATTTGGAGATATCCTCAGAGGTAGTAAATGGTGGACTATTATAATATTGGTTTGCTTGTAGATGAAGTGAATATATGTATTACCAAAGAGATTAAAAATTATTTGAATTATGTCTAGGCATACCATGAAATCAAAAAGTGCACTTAGGAGTAGTTAACTATGGTGGTTGACTATCTATGGTAGGATTTGAGCCTTGTAATTTTTTTGTGTTAAAAAATATTGTTATACTCAACAATCTTTATCCCAATGATAATTTATCTTATGGAATATATAATACAACTCATCTACCTACCATTTCCTAGGTGGAGAAGCATGATAGGGTTTGTTCATAACCTCATAAAATAGGAAACCATTATCAAAGAATCTAAGGTTAAGTTCAAGAACTAGATTTGTAACTACTTCTTTAGGAGACTATCTCAGTGCAAGTCTAATGAATGTGGCCAACATCTTAGGAGGAATTATACTTGAATGAACATAAATTATAACAAATTTATATGGTCTCATCATGGGAATATCAAGGAGCATACTTTGAATAGGCTCAAAATTAATTAGGGAAGAATGTGAAAAAGTTGAAACACACTCCATATCTGAATTGTGAACATCAACTTAAGGAGGGAGAATGTTAGGTAAAGTATAAATAAATTGAACTATATCAATTAAATTAATATTATGTGAATGTAAAGAAAACTAATAGGAATGTTGTATGGAAGATAAATAGTGAAGGATTTTTGAATCCTTAGCTTGAGCATAGCCAAATAATAATGGGTCATCTAAGGAATGTCCATAATCATCATAATTATGTGGATGTATATTGATATGTATGGCATCAAACACTCTAAATTAAGAGTAGGATCTAAATTCTTAGGAATAACCATAAAATTGGTAAACTTGTTAGTCAACTTTTTATAAAAATGAGATCATAATGAAGGAGGTACTTGAGATATAATTCTAGATGGAAGGTCTAAGGTTTTTATCTTGAGACTAATCTCATTAGTCTCACCATCATCAAAATCTAAGAGGTTAGGTGGTATGATGCCCAAAAGCTTAGGGTATCCACTATTGCCTTAGTTAGATTTGATGGTATAATTAAAGTATTAAGATTTAAGAAAGGGGAAAATAGGTAAAGGTTCAATGGTAGTTGTTTTAAAGACACCATGTTCTTGGAATTGTTAAAAATTATAATGTTTAGTGGCACCTTGTATATTATATATATCACCATTATTAGGAAACTTGACACACTAGCATGTATAAGAGGTAATTTCCCTCATATGATGAGTCCATGGTCAGCCAATTAAAATCTTATAGGTTAATGTAAAGTTGAATATCATGAAATTAAATATAATTATAATGGGATGGATGATGATAGGAAGGCAAACCCAACCAAGGGAATTCATTTATCTTTTATCATATCCCTGACACATTCTTTGGGTAGATTTAAGGTTACATTCAGAGTACCAAGAGTTTTGATCAAGTTAAGGAAGGTGACATAGGTACTGAACCATTCATTAGTCAAGGTACACTTGAATTTAATGTCACCAAATTAGACATTAATAAATATAAGAGAACCATTTTCATGAAGAAAATTTTCAACAAGGATCATGGAAGCTAAATAAAATTTAAGTGAGAGAGAAGCTCCATAATTTCATCAACTTGAGTGGACATTTTTTCACATTATTATAGGATACTATCTTCAAACCCATGTATATTATTTTACCATAGGTGGAGGTTAATGGATATTCATTTCAAATAAGAGTTTTATTAATTGATTGTAATGACACAGAGATTTCCTAATGAGCTCAAGGAAAAGGATGAGAGGGAAGTTTAAAAAGCTCCTCAATGGGATCCCACTCATCAAATCCTAAGGGAGATGGATGGATTGATATAAAGGTGCATAATGTTAAAATATATCAATATATGGAGGGTATTAAGTGAATTTAAAATTATTAAGAAAGGAGCTATGTGGTCTTAGCCTAACTAATGTATTTTAGTTAGGGAGAATAGACTACTTCAAGTTGGTCGATGCAGTTTGTTGCACATAAGATCTAAAAATAGAATGTATCAAGTTGGTCAACATAATATTATTTATTAAATGACATTAATAAATGGTATCAACCTAGCTGATGTAGTAGTGATAGAACTAGGAGTAGGAACTGATTATTTGTGGCTACTTGTAATAGTTAATTATGATATAATAATAGCAAACCATGTCAAGTTGGCTAGTGTAGTAGAAAGAAAATTCTAATAACTAGTAGATTGTATCAAGGTGGTTAAAATAATAAGAAAAATTATAAAAAAGGATTATTATATGGAATTGGTCAATGCAATTATATGATCTAGATTCATAATTATTTCCTCATACTCAACATTTATGAAATGAAATAGAGAGGTATCCTAAACTATTCTATAAGTAGGATAATAATTATTAGAATAACATGGATAATGATCAATATAAGAGACTATTCACCTTATTTTATTCATTTTACCTAGGTTCTCTTCATTTCTAGAAGAGTTAGGATCAACCATGGTCTCAACAATATTAGAGGTAGTATGTTAATTGGGATTACATTGATGGTTTTGTTAATTTTAGAAAGTGGATCCTTATAAATAGTAATGTGAGCATTAGCTTAATTTATATCTTAATGTTTTACTTTAAAATCATGGGATTTAGCTACCTTTTCATAGGCTTGTTGATTTTCTCAAATCACAACTTTGTGAACAAATTTGGGACCAAGGATAATGTCAAGGGAAAAGTTCTTAAGTTGCCTAAAATTTTCATGGGAGCATCCCTAATTTGTGTGTAAAAATTTTAGGAATCATTAAAAATTTTGGTAGGGTGATAAGTATCAAGGTCTCTAGTTGAGGGTTTAGGAATAAATTTCTTAATTTCAATTTAGGGAACAGTCATGTATCTTCCTTCTTGTTCACATAAGCGAATGAGAAAGGTCATTGGAAGGGACTTCCCATGAGGGTCTAAGGAAGTTTCACTTTTTTATATTCATTTGGGATAATAACATGGATGGTATGTGTGGAATTATATATGTTCATGACATCATCATTTATAGCATATCATTTTTATACTTCATAAACATATAAGTTCCAATTTTGGGTTGGGAAGGCTCAAATTATATTATGAGGAAGTCTTGATGTTTCACTTCAAAGGCCTCTTTCAATTATTTTTGATAGATATTCCTAACTCGATATTAGATCATTGGTAAACAAGTGGAAGAGGTTGTCTTCTATCATGGTTTATTCATATTTGTTAGATAAGGCTTTCCAATGCTTAATAAAAGTTTGGGTAGTTTAGATTATGCTTGTTTACAATAAATGAAATGGGATAAGCTATTTTTAGTAAGATCATTGGTCTAAAATTATTGAACCAATTTGTTAACTAAGTCTTATAAACTAAGTATAGTGTTAGAATTAAATTGATTTTATTAATCTAAGCCATCATCTTAAATGGTTTTAGCTATAATTTTGGTAGTTGAAAATGTATTTAGCTTAATCTAATCTTTGTAAATGTTTCCAAAACTTTTAAAATTTAAATTGGGATTGATGGACCCATTATAGGTGATAGTATGAGTGATACCACCTATGTCTATGTTTGTAATTATGAAGAATTGATGTTTCATTTTGAAGATGCTTAATTTTTTTCTTAAGTGAAGGTTGTGGAGTTATATTACCATGTGCATCTCGATGGGGACATGGGGGAATTTTGATTTTTCACTCCCCATTGAGGTTGTTGAAAATGATTTTGAAATTTCAAGAGTTGATTTTTCATTTATGTCATTTGATTGTTATTAGTGGTTTGAAAATTAGTGTGAACAAGGATTTAACATATAGGTGAGGTTAGTCTTGTGTTAGTCTCATAAAATAAGTTAAATAAACACACTAAAATCCTAACACCTCTAGCCTATAAACTAAGGAGAGATTAAGAAACAAAACTAAATGAAATCACAATAAAAACATAAAATAAACAACTCTTTTATGTTCCTTATAGCTCTAAATGACTTTCTCAACTTGTGTGTCAAGATGTATTTAACAATTAAGATTGTTTGGATCCTTGTCTCCTTAGTACCTTGGTATTGATGTTGTTTCGCTTGGTATTTGGGCATGGTAACACTATTTGCATGAGTCTTAGGTAACATATACTGCATAATAACTTTATAATATCCAAGCTTATTTAATATATTTATGCATAATAAATTTTCACCAAAATAGATTCTAGTTCAATAGGCAAGGCCTTGTATTTATAGCCTTAGGAATTAATTCTCACCCAAGATGAGTTAAGGTTGATTTTAAAATGAAATGGATTCAAACTAACCCTAGGTGAGTTGAAACTAACTCTAGTTGAGTTAATAATTGTCAAGTAATTATGATTTGTAATTACTAGGCATGGATCTCAAATTATATATTTAGGATAATTTCAAAGATTTTGACAACTCATAAAGGCAATGATGAAAGGATTTGATATTTTGATTTTTGGAATTTACATTTTTATATATTCATTAATTTAAAATTGATAATTCATTTAGGCATTTAATCTTTTTTAATTTTTTAATTGGTTCTAATTAGCCTTTTATCTCTTTCAAGATTTGATCAAGTGTGCAAGTGCCCCACTTAATAGGTCCATAGTCCAAATTGATAGTTGTTATGTCTCAAGGTGATTAGGGATGAATTCATGGCATTCTATTATTTCATAAAATATAATACCCCAATTAGGGATGTCTCAACATGATTATAAGCATTGATGAATGATGCACAAGCAAATTTGGGACATTCAGTGATTCCTAGGCTTAATTTGTAATGGTTGTTAGGAATCAGTCTTAAGTTCAATCATAAGCTAGTTGTAGCTAGTTTTAGGTGTCTATAATTTTCTCCTATTTGGAAAGGCATTTTAAGTTATATTAATAATAACATCTTCTTAAATAATGAAAAATGTCATTAAAAATGAAATATGATTGAATAATAATCTCTAAATAATGTTTGGGAAGCTTATAATGATACCCTCTTGAGGGAGTGGCCAACACATACAATTGATGGATAGTCCCTTAAAAAGAAGAGAAAAAATAATGAAATTAACACATGGGTGAGATTAATCCAATAGAGATGATGCAGGATGAGTCAAAAAATGATTTGATCATATGAAATTATAATCATTAAGATGACCTAGATTGAATAATTATTGTTGGTTGTTCCATAGGAGGGCAGATTGGCAATCATAACTCAAGGATATAACCTATCGTATAGATTAAAGATGAGTGGGTACAAACGTAGATGAAATGGTCTAATGACTAAATAAGACATAAATAAATAGGTACATGAGGATGCACAAAGTGATAAAAGAGATGATTGGAAGATCAAAGGTCACTGCGCTGACATGAGATACATCATGTATCCAAGCATTACCTACATAGTTGAAATAGACCCTAGGCCAATGTAGTTCACCCAAACATGGAATAAAATGGAATGAGGAATATAAGAATAAGAATTTATCAATGTGAATTATTCAATTATACCTACCAATTCAAATATGCTCATCCTTATTATCACTAATATAACTAGAAGGTTAATGGGTTGATTTGCTCAAGGAGAGTGGGATGATTTTCCAAGTTTACCAAGGATAATTTTTTGTGGTTACATTACTTATAATATTTCCCAAGATAATTTTTGTCATATCATGTAATGATATACACCATTATATAAAACACCATGATGACATAGTTAAAATGTGCATAAAGACTGACTCCCAATCTAAATAATTGAAAAAATTACACCAATGATAAAAAATTATGTCGATAATGTTGACATATGAATATGGATGGACTCAAGAATAATGCACAAGGAATAACCCAATGAACACATATAGAGTGACTCAAGTCACAATAATGAAAGCAAAAAAATTGGTAAACAAACAAACAAATTAACAAAGCAAACAAATACACAGAAAGACCCTAAAATTAAAAAGCAATAGAAAGCGTCCTATCATTAATCAAGATAATATATATGCATGAAGGCTCAATGAAATTATAAATAGGTCATGCTCCTAATAAATTATACATGAAAATGTAAGTTTGCACCCATAATGGTAATGTAATGGATTGGAACCAAAAATGGATTTTCCCTAATAAGTTAGATCAAGGATGACTAACTAGGCTTAAATAGGACACATGTTTTTGGATTTTAAAAATTTTGAATATTTTTATAATTTTTGGGGTATCTTAACTCATTATAAATTTAAAAGATATCACTTGTAAAATTATGATAGTGGTGGCTTAGGTTGATCATAAAATTATGAGAGCATTAGCTTATATTTCTCATTAAATGGTGAAAGCATTGGCTTAGGTTGCTCACAAACTAGTGAGAGCATTGGATTAGGGTACTTGTAAAATGATAAGAGCATTAAAAAATTGGGACTAAGATAACCTCAATGTGAATTAATTTCCACCTACATAGTCCCATTACGACCTCAAGGCATACTAATTCTACCCACACAAAAGGTGATGAGATCTAACCATGTAGTAACAAATTCACAAATTAAGGAAAATAGTAAGGCAAATGATAATAGTAATGGCAAGGTGATGCATCAATGTATGATAAAAGTATTATTCCTAATTTATCCATAGGTAGTTATAATTAGGAAACAATGGCATAGGTCAGTGATACTAATTTTCCCATAGGTAGTTATAATTAGTAACACAAGGTGGAATACTGATTTTCCCCAAGGTGGTTATAATGAGTGGCACCAATCAAGCATAAATGAAAAATTTAATTGCCAAATCCAACCTTCATATATTTCCATTTTAAGATGTAATTATGAAACTACTAAAACTAGACTAGAATCCTCTCATGGAAGATGCCAAAAGATATAATAGAGCTAAGGTCAAAAGGGTTAGGTAGGTCAGGTTAAAATAAGTTTGGTCAATAGGGATGGTACAGTAGAATGGTATAGGGTAAAACATGAATAAAATGATATTATGATATATATATATATATATATATATTGGTAATAGGGTTTCCCCCAAGTGATAAGGTAATGTAAAGGATAGGGTATGAAATAATGACAAGGCTAATGACAAATGTAAAAGGCAAGGTAAATGGAAAGGCAATGATTAATGTTTTTATCAAGATAAATGTTTATTTTATTCTTGTTGATATGGAGATGCACATCCTGATCAACATATGATACAACCTGAATAATAAATCATGGAAATTGGTAGCCCATAACTCTTTTGAATAGTTTATATGTTAAGAACCTATTACATATTTGGATTCCAATAATGTTGTTGTGATCTTCATTAGTCATTAATTTTATTTCATTCAAACTTTGAGACAAGATGTATTTGTAACCTCTACAAAGGAAAGTATGGCCAGGGATGGTAAATAATGGCTAATAGGTTTGATTTAGCAATGAAATATAGGTTTGAATGGATTATAATTTAATTTATAATGGTTGGGAAACAAATGAAGATTAGGATTTTTAGGCACACATAATGTTGTTCATTATAGATTTGACATAACTTCAGTTGTGGTGGGGCTAAATTATTTTGAATATAATATCAATAAGACCATCATATTCTCTATTATTTGGGTCTAAGAGTAGCTACCTTCTGATTATGTTGTATATTGAAAGTCATATTGATGTTATCTTTAATAATGTGTTCATTAATCAGTGAATAACTATTATGCTCCACTACTAATTCCTCAAAGAGGTTTTCACCAATAAAGTTATCTTGATTGTCCCATAGTTCATCCAAAAAGGTTTCAATAAGGAACTATAGCTATAAGAATCTAAACGAAATCACTAGTGTTTGGCAAGGGATACATAGGGTACTAAAATAAAAAACTAAGAATCTAGAAGGCTTAGGGCTTTTATGGGCTACAAGAGATCTATAGTGGCTATTTGGCTTCTATCTTGTACCAATATATATACTTTTAAACAAAGTCGGTATTACGAAAATTAAGTTCACAAAGGATGCATGTATTGCTAGGGGATCTAACCATAATAAAGAAAGTAGTTAAGACTAGATAATTAATTGTATATGAATTATGGAAATAATAATGTCAAGTAAAGAGAGAGAACAAATGATATGAAAACTTAGAAGTGAAGGCACTTTTATGCCAAATTAAATATGTTTTAATCAATAAATATGTTTTCAAGAAAGGGCTCAATAACATGCCTAATCTACGTTTAATTTATCTTTTGCTTTTAACTCTATTATTTGTTAACAATGTAATGTTATAGTTTAGCACAAGAGAGAGATTTTTAGGTAAGTTGTATAATAATCTTTGATAATTTATATTCCTACTAGGTAATGAAAAACATTTCCAATGTAATCATAACATGTAATGTAAAATATTTCAAGCAATGAAAATATCTTTCTACCACATACAAATCATAAACTTCAAAAACTATTCTAAATAATACACAAAAAAACTAAATCATTAAAACAAATCAAACCCTAGAATGTATACTAATTGAAATAATAAAGAGTTTCACTTTATAAATAAAAGTTCCCTCATATCAAGCTCAAGATATATGTGTAGAATTTCTACCAACTGATTATCAAATCTAGGAAGTAAGAGAGGTAGTAGATCAAGTTGTGTATGAGCTGAGTCCATACCAAGAGCTAAAAGCTATGCAAGAGTTGAAAGAGAAGCTACCAATCTATGGAAGATCTAATTCAAAGATAACAAGATACAGGTGAAATGGAGTCTTGAGGGAGCAAGGACTAACCCACAAGCTTTATGAACACTATAGATAACAATGTGAATTACTAAGAATATTTACATAGCTAAAACCAAAATGGAAAAGATATAAAGGGAGTTAGAATGGATTGACTATATAAAATTAGATAAATGACTAACTAAAAGAAGTGTAGTACGTAACTACTATCCCCGGGTGCCCATGAAATGGGGCATAGGCCCGAGAGGTCAAAGGGGACCCAAAAGGGGTCCCAAAGATAAAAATGAGGCTAGATCAAGACCAAAGAAGCAAAAAATAAAAAAATTAATGTTTCCAATGCACTAAAAACATTCCAAAACCTCTAAGACAAAGGTTTCATGATTTGAAATGTAAAAAGGGAAAAACACCCAAAAACGGACCCACAACAAGTAAGAAAAAGGGCCAAAAAGAGGAAAAAAGAGTAAAAAGTAAATCATTTTCACTATGTTTTCACTTTGAGAGAGCTAAAAGAGATCCCACAAGCAACCAAAGCCCACACAAATCAAATAAGGATTCGAGAGCACACCACAGGCACACAGGATGGTCCATATAAGTCCTTCGACCAATTTTTTTTCAAATTTTGTTCATTTTTGGGGTTTAAGAGGCCCTAAGAACATTTGACTCATTATAAATGATTTAGTAGATGAATTTGGTGAAACAAGGAGTCAAAATGATGGTATTGATGAGGTGAAGATAATGTGACAAATGGGAGGTCAAATCATGTTGTATTGGAGGAGAAATGTGGAGTCTTAAGGCTCCCTAATGCACCACACCCAAGTTATGGCCTAGGGCACTACCACACCTTAAAGATCATGGATTGGCTCACTACCAGGCCATAGCTTTTCCTAAAAGGCCATATCCTAGGGTAGTGAGGCTGTAGGATAGGTCTCAGTGAGCCTAAAAGAGCCTAGGAGGTCATAAAAGGAGCCAAAACAAGAAAGAAAAGGGGGAAATAAGCTAGATAGATAAAAAGTGATCTTTATTTATTTATTCTTGCTTATTTCATGGCCAATATAATAATACATTTGCATGTTTTTTGTTTGTGTAGACACACAAAGGATCTAGAATACCAAAGGAGGGAAAGGCTTCATAGGTGAGGGAGTAGCCAATACATAGAGATAGACTGTGTAAGGTGACCAATCGAGAGAGAGTCCCATCATGGTTATCTAAAGAGGTAAGCACTCTACCTTTGGAGGACTAGGATCACTTGTGGAGTGAAAGAATTTATATATTGGTACATGTGCCCTCATTGCATTACTCTAGGGACCTATTAAATACATTGGTGACCACATGGGTACCAGAGAGACATGTTCTAGTTAGGGGTCAAGCTAGAGGTCACCCTTAGAATTGAGGATGTCTACTAGCTCTATGGGGTAGAGCCTATGGGAAGAGAGATAGAGCTACCATATGTATAAGATATAGCTGTATCTTAGTTCTACTTGGTTAGACCCTACCCTTAGTAAAATAGTCATGAATTACATATCACATAGCTATCATTAGGGGTACCCACACTCAAGATAGTGATAGTAGGCACTATGGTCAAGAGGCTCTATGTTGGCTAGAATATGGGGTGACTAACACTCTTTTGGATAAGAGTTTTCTAATGCATGAATGGAGGACAAAGATATGCCTAGGGATAGTATATACTTGGTAGACTATACCAGTAGTTGGATCAGATTTGATGCATAAGGGAAAACAAATTAGCATAGCCTAGTTTACTCGTATATTGGGCTTATGATAGGCTCCCACTAAGATGGCCAAGGACACCATAGAGTACTAATTCATACCCTACACTAGAGGAGGGTACTACATGGGCTACATGATTTTTAAATAGGGTTTATCCTGTGTGGACCACCTTAGATCTAGATGCAGTATGTAGCTACATTTGTGATCCCTATAGATCTATGTTATGGCCAAAATATGTAGCGGTAGAGACCTACATAGGATAGGAAGAGTTTCAAGGTCCATAAGGGCCTTACCATCATCTATGGAGATAGCCTTTGGTATCATAGGAGAGATGAGTATAGCCTAGGATAACTATGACTAAGCACAATAGGTAGTTAGGATAGATCAAAGAGGTAATAGTGGAAAGAGGCAACCATGAAGAGGACCACCACCACTAAGAGGAACACAAACTATAAGAGGTACATAGAGGCCATCAACACTTATATGTAAGACAAGTGTATTTGATAGATAACACTTTATCATTTTACTCATCCTTAGTGAGAGACAATATATGACTAACATATGTGTTGTGTGTGTGTGTGTGTATAAGATTAGCCTAGCCAAACTAGACCCCAAGTGGACCTAATGCTAAGGGACATATTCCCTGATATGGTAGTGACACCAATAATAAAGTGGGTGCTGCATCTACCAGTGGGGGAAGAGCCACATGTTCACTTATAGTGTATGGGTGCATGAGCCTCACTCAAGCTAGTGAGGGCACAAAACTAGATACCATAGCTATAGGTAGAGTTAGCATGGCATGAGGTAGTCATGGTATGACTAAAGATAGTTATAACATAACATGAGACAACTACAACATGATCCAAGGTATGATTTGCTAAATTAGAGGCTGAGATAGATTGGTTATGGGTTGAACTAGCTTGAGAGTAGATTAGAGGAGCAGATGTGCTTAGAGATGGGGCATACCATCTTTCTACCCTAGAGTAGATGGTGGCTTAACTAATTTTTAGATAGAGATCAATGTCTCCATCAGAGGCATGATTACCATAAATATATCTCAATCATAGGCTGATTAGGATAGCATCATATGTATAGACACACATGTAGTAGTTTTGGGGACTATGAGCCCAAGCTTAGAGGAAGCCATGTGATGTACCTTAAAAAACAAGTACTTATACACACACACACACATATTGTTATTTCTCATTATTAGTGCATGTGTGTATATGATTTTGTGTGTGATGTGTATGCTTCATCTAATATATACTAATAGATACATGTGATTAGATAGTATGAAATGCTAATAAAGAAATCATGTACACACATACAAGTGGCATAGAGGTTAGTGGTGTTAAAAAAGAGGAAAGGTTCACCTTACCACCATAGGCAACTTTATTGGAGGGACATGCAGGCCCTAGACATGACATATCTTGAGGTAGAACCCACTGATCAGATGTCTTAAGGGCTCATCTTCAAGGGTCAAGAGATGATAATCCCCATTCTCTAGAGAGGTAGTGATAACAAAATGGCCAAACCACTTATTCATAAGTTTTTCCTTTTTATGGTGCTCCTTATTAAAGATGAGGAACATATCACCTGCCTTAAATTGAAGGGGGTACACCAACTTCTTGAATTGGTGATGTTAATGGTACTGGTAAGCATGGTTATGCTTAAGAGTGGCCATACATAATTCATATAATTGCTCAAACTTGGTGAGGCAAGTGACACATTCTTCCTCATCAGAAAGAGATCCAAATGTCTTAACCTATAGAAAAGGGATTAAGACCTCTAAGGGAAGAATAACCTTAAACCTATAATGAGTGAGTATAGGGTTACCCTCATGGCCACTCAAAAACTAGTTTGATAGGCCAAAAGGGTAAGATATATCATGAGATTTTAGTCCCTCTTAGATGGGGCAATGGTACAGAGAAGCATCTTATTTAAAGTTTTATTTGAAGACTCTACATGCCCATTTTCCTAGGGGTAATGGGTAGAGGAGAAGTATATCTTGAACCCAAAGCATTCATTAAACTCACACATCTTAGGGTTTTATAAGCCTAGGCCATTATTATCCATAATAATAATGGGGACCTCAAACCTAGAAATAAGTTGGTTTAGGACAAACTTGGTAATGTTCTTCCCACATATACCACTAAGAGGCATGGCCTTAACCTACTTCATGATAGTCAGTGGTAGTGATGAACCAATGATAGACATCAAAAGAGGTAGGTTTAAACTCACCAACAAATTTGAGACCCCATACTGAGAAGGGCCAAGGGTATGACATGGAATATAATAGGCTTGTAGTGGAATTGATGGTATCCCTAGTGACTTGGTACATCTTATACTTATTGGTGTATTTGACTACATCCTTAACAAGAGTGGGCCATTATTATACCATCTTGATAATATGTTGATTGGTGGCTTTCCCTCTTGGGTGGCTACCACAAATTCTACCATGATATTCCTCCAGTAAAAGAGGAGTATACTTGGGGGTAAGGCCCTACATCAACACACCATTGATACCAATCTTAATTAAGATGCCACCAATGATGACATTACAAATGGAAATCTTATAGATCTGATAGCATTCCTATGAAGGAGTATCAATGGGATAATATTAGGTCTCAAGGTAATGGATGATGTCCCAATACTAATCACAGTTGAAGATCTTACCATGGTTGAATAAGTAGACCATCTCATTAGGAAATGAATCATCAACTAGATCTAAACTAAAATTGGGTAATGGACACTCAATAAGTTGTTTAGCTATAGTAAGACCCTTGGTGGAATTCTAGTTAACCATGTAGAGGTTAAACTCCTAAAGAAGTATGATCCACCTCATAGTCTTATGAGCAATGTGTGTCTTAATAAGCAAGTAGTAGAGTGGATCTAATTTGATAATCATGTTGGTTATTTTTCCCAACATGTAATGTCTCAACTTCTTCATGTCAAAGAAGAGAGAGGCACTAATTCTCAAAAAGAGAGTAGTTGAGATTAGGTCTAACTAGCATTTGAGAGTAGTAAATATCTCTCTCTACCAATGTCATCCTTTTTGATATAGCATGCCCCTAATGCAAATATTAGTGATAGATGTGTACAAGATGAAATTGTAACCCTCAATGGGTGCCATCAAGATGGGAGGATTATGATGTATGCACTTCAATTCCTCAAAATCCACTTAGACTTTATCAGACTATAAGAACATGTTCTTACATAGGATATGTGTGAGGGGTATGGATTTCTGAGCATACTCCTCTAGGAATCATCTAATAAAGTTAAGCCTTGCCAAGAAGGACTATAATTTAATGAGGTTATGTGGGGGAGGCATCTAAAGTAATAACTTGATCTTCTCAAGATCCACCTTAATGCCCCTTTATAAAATGAGGAAGCCAAGAAGCTTTCTAGTGAAGACACCAAAAATTAACTACTCAAGGTTAAGGTTGATGTGATACTCTCTGATATGCTCAAAGATGATCCTTAGTTCTCATACATGCTCATATTTCTTGAAACATTTTCCAAGGAGATCATTAACATAACACTTGATAATATTATGGATAAGGTCATAAAAAACATGGGTCATGGCCTATTGATATGTGGCCCCAACATTATTTAGACCAAAATTGATGATGGTATAATAGAAGGTACCCCAAATTTTAGTGAATGTATCTTTTATTGGTATTTGGGTGAAATATAGATTTGGTTGTACCCTAAGAACCCATCCATGAAGGACATGATTTCAAAACCAATAGTATAATCGATAATCTAATTGATCAAAGGAGTAGGAAAATATCCTTTGGGAAAGCCGTATTGAGATCCCCTAAGTTGATGTATATCCAAATCACTCCATTATTCTTGAGGAAAGGAACAATGTTGGAAACCCATCGAGGGTAGTTAACAGCCTTAATGAAACCAACTTAGATGAGCTTCTCAATCTCAACCTTGACTAGCTAGGAGACTTTAACCACCATTAGTCTTTACTTTTAATGAATGGGCCAAGTCCCATAATCCATAATGAGGTTATGTAAAACAATTTTTAGATCAAGGACATTCATACTAGTGTATTCCCAAGTGAATACATCCAAAAATTCATGCAATAAGGTGACCAAAATATCCCATTCCTTTGAATCAAGGATAACACTAATCTTGATGATCTTTAGCCTTATTGAAGTGTTGAGGTTAAAATTTATAGATCCTTTAACATCCACAACATTTCCTTCCTTGAAACACTCAAGCATGGGGGAAAGTGATTGATCTAAAAATTCAAGTTTAACCATGAGGACATTCACAAGGGGAATTCCATTGTTTGGGCCATTAGTGGGAGAGATCTCCAAACCAAGATGATAAATGGAATAATTATGTTTATGATAAACCTACATGAGTTTAGTGTAAGCCTCTCTCTCTCCTTAAATAGGTTGTGTGTCATAGCATGAATGAAATAACACTTGAGATCTAACCAAGTTTCTCTAATAGTCTTAGTGGGAGACACATTAAGAGAGCTTATAATTCAATGGGAAAAGCATGATGAAAGGGGAAGCTTAACATCTAAGGAGACATCTTAGAATTTGTCTCCAAGGAGAGATGAGCCACCCTACTATTTTAAATTAGAAGATTGAGTCAATCTATGCATACCAAACTCTAAAAGAATGAATACATATCGATACTCTACCAGATCATAATGCTCATCCTTGAGAAAATAAGACTCATAAATAAGGGGTGTATGGGAATATAATGAACCCAATGAGGAGAAAACCAAAGCCTTACCTAAGGGATTTGACTTTACATATAATAATACCCAAGGATCTAGGTCATCTTCCATGGTATAAACCTCACCTTCATGCACAAATTAAACCTTGCAAAATGTGGCCAATGTGATGGCCTGCATGGCATCAGTCCAAGGATGACCAAGAATAATATTGCATGAAATATCAAGGTCTTACACACAAAACTCGATCCTAACTATCTTGGGGACAAACTTGACCCAGAGCTTCACATTCCCCACTAGAATAACAATGTCATTATTGAAACCAACATAGTAATGGTGAGAATTAGAGAGCTTCTTTTAATTAATCCCAAGCTCATTAAACACACAAAGGGGCATGATATTCAATGCAACTCCTTCATCAATGATGTACCACTTAATAATGTAGTCATCAATAGAGGTATCAATATAGAGAGGGAATTGAGTCCTCTTTTAAATAACTAGAGCATCTAAAAAAGAGGCATGATTGAAAGATGAGATGGGAAAATGAGGGTGCTTAGATGCATCAAAGTTGAATAAAACTTCAACATCATCCCATAGTAGACCCTCATGAGAGAGACCAAGCTCATCAAAGATGAGGCCCCTTTACTAAGGGTAAAGGCTAAGGAGGTCCCAAATGGATATCCTAATTGAGAGGCCCTATAAATCCTCTATGATGGAGTAAGGATATTTTCAAACCTGGGGAGGGATGTTACATCAAAATTCAAATTTGACTTTAGGATTCCCTACCCTCATGGGTTGTATAGGGGGACCATCACCACTAGTATCTCCAACAAGGTTGGTAACCTGACCTAAGTTCATATTGATAAAGCACTCATACCTAGTATAAGATATGTCAATAGAGACAACAACCTTGCTACTTTTGTGCTTGGCTTTCCCTCTTGGGTTAGCTTGGGATGAGGATTTATAATTGGTGGAATACTAAGAAGGAGAATGAGGGGCCTTAGCCTTTAATGTCTTATTTTTCCTCTTCTTCTTCTCCTTGTTGTGTATAGGTAGAAGCTTTCTAAACACATTCAATTTATGGTTGGGCTATGTAAGAGGATAACTCTAAGACAGAGGTAAGGCTTGTGCACCTAACTTTTGGGTAGCATAATTAGCATCAGCATACCCCTCATTTAATGAAAATTGTAAACTTGGTGGGGTCATAAGGAAACACCATCCATTTTTTTTCTATGCTTTATTTATAAGCCTTATTTTTAGTTTAATTATTACTCAAAACATTCACCTCATGGTTGTCTTTCTTATCCTTCTTCTTCAAAGGAGAATCAATGACACCATCATCATTCACATTATAGTTGTGATCATTTAAAGAAGATGATTTTTAGGTTGTTAAAATATGTATGCATGCATGTTACTCAAATAATTTAATCTAAAAACACTCATTAATAGCTTCATCATATGAGGTGGGCTCATATTTGAGGACCTCAAGGTGAACATCTTGCCTCAATTCTCAGGTGGACATATCATAAAGTTGATCATTTAAGAACCTTATCCTACACATATGAATGGCTAAATATCACCTATGCACAACATCAAATTTTAATTCATCATTGGCCTATGCCATAGAGTTGAGTGATTGGATTCCAAGGTTGAAAGGCCTTAATATATCAAAGTATTAGAGAACATCATCGAGAAGGAGATAAAAACTAGAGAGAGTATATAAAGGTAGATTTTAAAACCACATAAGAGCTTCATCTCACATAAAATGAGTGAATAAATTCAAATTCATGCCTTCATCTTGTTCCTAATCCATACATTCCATCATGAATGTCATAATATGATATGTGCGATTAGAGTCCCAAGTCCCATTAAATTAAGGCATTTTAGGGATAGGAGTAGGAAGGGGAATAACACGTACCTAAGGGATAGAGGATTCTAATGGAGATCCTCATAGGCATAGTTAGTAGTATGATGGTGACAAGGTCTAAGAAGGGGTTCATGATGGTAAAGATGTCTACTAATCCCATAGTCATCATCACAACCATGATCATGGAGATGATGTCAAGGTGGTTATCGATGGGAAAGATGCTCATGGTGTAAATAATCTCTACCAAAAGATGGGTAATGATCATGAGATGGGTAACATTCCTCATAGGGATGATGGGAAGATGAAACATACTCATGGAATCAATCATGATGACCAAAGTCTCCATGATATTGATCACAAGCCATCAAATGAGGGTCAACTAGTGGGTGTTAATGTTCTTGATAGGCATCCCATGGATCTCTAGTCTATAATTGGTAATCAAAATAAACATGCTCATTAGAAACCCTAAAAGAAGGACTAGGAGAATCAGAAAAATATTTATGATGAAGATACATCCCTGAGTGAGAATACCTATGACCCATAGCATGGATATGAGGGTGTTATTGTTATAGAGTCTCCTAATAGGAAAGAGGTGTGTAACTCATGCGAGGATTAGTTGATGCACTCAAAACTAAATGCGTGTGAGCTCTATCTCTAGAAAAATCATGTTAATAAATCTTAGGGGGATATGTATAAACTTCATTCACCTAAAGGAATCTATAAAAATCATCAATGATCACACATAGCTCATTAGGTCTAAGTTTTGCAAGGAGATCCTCATCACCTTGAATGGGTGAATGACACATGGCATGAGGCTGAGATGAAACATCCTTAGATGAATGAAGCTTATACTAATGAAAATGAGATCAAGTCCACTAGTTTTAGATCTACCAATCTTACTCCCATTAGAATGAGAGATGGTATAAACCACCATGATGGGCTGAGGGAACCTCCTTGATCCTGCAATGCCTATAGCATTCCATTATAGTTATGGCCTACTCATGAGTGAGATCAAGGATGGCACATGAATCTAATGAGATTGGAATCCTAAGGGTGGTATACCAACCATGGATCTAATGAAGCATGAGAAACATGGAACATAGTAGAAAGGTAGATTGATGGAGAACCAATAGGGAGAATGGCATAGGACAAAATTATGAGAAAACAACCAAGGTGAGAGCCAAAACATAACTAAAGGCTAACAAAGGGGAGTTGGATAATATATCTCTAAATGGGATAGATCTAGTGTGAGACCATATGTGATGTCCCATTAGGCATGCTAGAATGTAGATCCATGAAACTAAATGGAACCAATAGTGTTTGGAAAGGGGGTACATAGGGTACTAAATCAAACCACTAAGACGTTAGAAGTCTTAGGGTTTCTATATGATATAGGAGATCTATAGTGGCTATTTGATTATATAGCTTGCACCAATCTATATATAGACTTTTAAACTAGGTCAGTGATATCATGATCAAATACACAAAGGATGCAGGTGTCTTTGGCAGATCTAACAACAATAAATCAAGTAGATAAGACTAAATAATTGATTGCATATGAATTAAGGAAATGATAATTCTAAGTAAAGAGAGCTAACAAATGATATGTAAACTTATAAATGAAGTTAATTTTAGGGTGAATGAAATATGTTTTAATCAATAAATATGTTTTTGAGAAAGGGCTCAAGAGCATGCCTAATCTAAGTTTAAGATATCTTTCACTTTCAGCACTTTTATTTTTTAACAATGAAATGTTCTAGTTTAGAAAGAGAGAGAGATTGTTTAGGAAAGGTGTATAGATCATTTTGAGCATGTAGAGTCCTCCTATGTAATTGAAAACATTTCTAATGTAATCATAACATAGAATGTCAAATATTTCAAGTAATGAAGATATGTTTCTACCACATGCAATGCATAAACTTTATAAACTATTCTAAATAAAGCACAAAATTACTAAATCACTAAAAAAAATTAAACCCTATCATGTATACTACTATAAATAATAAATATTTTCTATTTGTAAATAAAAGTTCCCTTATATCAAACTCAAGAGAGATGTGCATAATCTCTACCAATTGATTATCCAATATAGGAAGCAAGAGAGGAAGAAGATCATGATATGTGTGAGATAAGTCTAGATTAAGATCCAAAAGTTTTGTAAGAGGTGAAGGAGAAGCTACCAATATGTGGAAGAGCCAATGCAAAGAGCATAAGAGATAGGTGAAAAGGAGCCTTGAAGGATTAAGGATCAACCCACAAGATTTAAGAACACTGTATATATCAATGTGAATCACCAAGAATAGTTTAAGTAGAGTAAGGAATCCCCTATCACAAAGAAAGCTATTGTGCCAAGAAAGAATTAAGAGAGGTTCAAGGAGGCAGCCAAGCTCTATACATGGTGATCAAGTGGGAAGATTAGAGAAATAAATTTAGGAGAGAGTGAATTTAAAAGCTCAAATTAATTAATAAAAAGACATATATCTCAACCTTAATCTACCAACAAGCCAAAAACTAGACACTTTTAGCTATTTGGCCCCAAATAGGGCACTTTTTCACATGTTCTAGCTAGGACATGGCTTTTGTGAAGTAAATTTGTGGTCTAGGCCATGAGTTTCCTCCTTAAGCTATGACTTAGGTCCAAAAGTCACCTAGGGTGGTCAACATGTTCACAAAAGGGCCCTAAGAGGTCCTTGGAGATCCCGTCTAGCATGCTAAAAAGCTAAGATGGACTAGGGATGTGTAGGGGATGAGAATACCATACAGGAAAGGTCCAAGTAGTGGAGAATGTCTCTAAGTTGGATAACTAGGTTTTATAATTTGCACATGATCTAATGTGTAATCATACAGAGGAGTAGGGTAATGGGAAGTATAATTATATGAACTTTGACTTTTGACTTTTAATATCTTCTAGCACCTCCAAAAAGGTTTCACTAGAAGATGTTGAGTTTGGACTTTGATTTGCCTCTATCACCTCTGAAAGGGTTTCCTTGGAGATTTTTCTTCTTCTACATGAATGTGGTCTTGGTCCCTCTAATATTCTTAAAATGATATTTCACCATGGATGCAGTTTAACAAGGTGTGATTTTTTCATTCCCAATTGACATTTGTAGGAGGTGGAATGTTAATATTATGGCTAGGTTGGTTGGCATTAATGGCATGTGAAATGGTAATGAAATGGAAAGAGGTAGCACAATCCTCATAGAATATACTAAGAAAACTTATGTCAATGCTGAATTTATCATCCTCAAAAATTATGGAAGGATCATAAATATATTCAAATTGATCTACAAGGCATGCATAACAAATTTTGTAATAACCATAAATGTATTTAGATTTTTAAGCTAAGTCTAACACAAGGGAATCTAAATCTAATGTTGAGATTGACATTAGCTATTATTATAATGTTAAATCTAATGTTAGTTTAAAAATATAACCTAAATTCAATGTTCATTCTTCATCTCGTGTGGATGCTACCATAATGATGTCTAGTTAAATGTTTGGTTTTAGACAAGTAATGACCTATGATGGCATAATAGACTCCATAAAGACTAGTTTTTCAAAGTGAGACTCCTCAACAAGTGGTAAAAGGTCAAGAGATAAATCCATAGAGATTAGCTTGTCAAAGGGAGGATATTTAAATATATGATAATGGCCAAGATAATGGTTTTCCCAAAATTAGTTATAATCATTAATAAGTGACTCAACAAATACTATCTCATTAGAGTGAGACTCCTTGACAATAGTTAAAGGCTCAAAAGGTTATTATCATAGGCTGACTTGTCACAAATGGGTGGTTCAACACAAACATCATGGATTGGTTGGTTGTCTTAACCTTGGTTTATAAGCAAGTGTAAAATATTAGTTTTGAACACAACTTGGTCTTTGAATGATTGGCTCTATTAGAGAGTTATTTATTAACTTAGTTGTAGCTCAATGATCATCATGTATTTTCTAAAGTGGGGGAGGGTTGGCAATATATGAAGAAGTTTTGGCAGTTGGGTAATGATCCATTTATGAATAGACTCATCTAAGATGAGATTAAGAAAGATTGGTTTTCAATATAAGATGATAATTATGACCCATAAAGTCATAAGTGCACAATTTTATTGGGATAATGAGCTACCATACTTGGAAGGGCCTAGAATGGTAATGGTAAGGCATTTTAAATCTTAGTTTCTATTGCAAACCAAAATATGAGGGCCTAGAATGGTAATGGTAGGGTGTTTTGAAGCTTGTTTATTATCATGAGATAAAGGATGAGGTATTGAAATGGTAATGGTAGGTCATTATGAAGCTTGGTTGTAATCATGAGCTAAAGGATAAGGTCCTAGAATTGTAATGGTAGGGTATTTTGAAGCTTGGTTACTATCATGATCCAAAGGATGAGGTCTTGGAATCACAATCCTTGGATGTTTTGGAGCTCGGTTTCTCACATAGATTGAAGGAGGGTTAATGGTATAGGTGGAGGATAGGGTACCTTTAACCATGAAAGGTATAACCTAGTATGTTAATCAATCCAATAAAGGTATCACTATATATAATGCTTGAGTATAGTGGCTTTATTACCCAAATTGAGTATCATAAGGAGGATAAGGATCCATATCACAAACTATATCATCACCATAGGGGTATTGACCAAATTCATCACATGCGATCAAATTATCATAACATAGATAGTACATTACACCAAGAGTGTAATGAGACATATCCAAATTAAGGACAAATTTTCCACCAAAAGGCATAGATTTATACAAACTCTAAAAAACAAGGTCCAAATCACAAATGGTCCAAACATAGTCTAACTCAATCTAAGGAATGGAGTTGTATCTCCAAAAAGGTTCGTGTAAAAACTTTGTCTAAAATAGTCTAACATCAAATGTCTAACATTGAATATATTAAATAAAAAGGCCAGGTGGATGAATAAAAATTGAAATTCCAAACTCTAGGTTCAAAGTGTTTTAATCAATTATAATCTAAAGAAATCAAAATCTATTAGGTCTTTCGTAGAAGGCACAAAACCTAGGCTCAAAACAAGCATGTGCTAGGTATTTTGGAAAAGTCACAAAATCTAGACTTTAACAAAACAAAGCAAAAGAGGTATGATTTAATCTAAAAAAAATTAAACACTCTGGCATAAACTTGGAATTTTTAGTTAAACATGAACTTGGTTAATAGGTGTAATTCATGAAATTATAGGCATAAGAAAGATAGACTACTTCCTCTCAAATCTAGGTACAAATAATAGTTTTCAAATTGAATAAAGAATTAACCTGAGTTACATAACCCAAAATTAAAATATCAATGCCCTAAGAAAAAATTACACAAGGAATAAGTAGAAATAAAATAATATTTAGATTTGAACTTGTCATGGCTAATTTTAAACTCAAATTAGAAAAACTAGGCTTATTTAAATAAAAAACTAGCTAGACAAGAACAAACAACATAATTTTAATAGGCATAGATCCAAAATGCACACATGGCTTTGGTTTCAAAATCAAAAAAATTAGACACAAGGAGAACATGTCTTTGAGATTTGAGTAGTGTAATGATGTTATCATGCTCTAAAGATATGATCAATGGTTAGTTTCAAGACTCTAAGGCATAAGATTCAAAATGAATTAGGTAGAATAATGACACCCTTTTTAATTAAATGACAAACACACACAAATGTTGATAAAAATACTAAGGCACATGCATGATGTCAAAATGGGGGTATAATGCTTCCTCAAATAAAGGAGCTGTGTATAAATAAGACTCATTTTTATGTGGTATGATGAACAAATAGTTTAGACTCAAAACCATGCAAAAATGGATAAAATGACACAAACACTTAAATGTAACATCCTAGATCCAAAAACTAACAAGGTTGCATAGTAATATCAAATTCTATCAATATGCTCACTCTTGAGAGGATTTTAATTGTTAATCCAAAAATTAAAGTGCATTAAAATTAGGGATTTTAGGCCCCCTCTTCTCTTAAGAATTTTTATTTTGACATGAAACTTTGGGATACTCACCCTACATCAATAATATGTCCATAATAAGTGGGTTTGTACTAAACTATCAATTTTTTCACATTTCTAGATGGTCCCAATTATGGCTAACACTAGAGATGACATCACATCATTTGGATCTACATTAACCATCTTGTTATGAAAAAGTATTACCCTTTTCACAACCACTACATCCATCACTTTCTAAATGTAGTGTGATGTCTAAGTTTCCCCTACATTCTAAGGTTGAGTACCACTAAAAGAGCTTGTTTTAACCACTCAAAACAAGTTTCAAAATGGGTTACCCTCAATTTATATACCCCACCATGGAGTGGGGTTGAAATGATGCCAGGATTTAAATTCTTGGGTTAATTCTTCCCTAAAGAACTCATGAAAAGATAATTAACTCCTACTCACAAGCTAAACTACATAAAAATAAAGACAAGTGAAAATATTTTATGGTCATTTTGGGATCACCCAAACCATGTGGATTTGGGGAGGGCCTTAGTGAATTTATTTTCACACTTTTGGACAAAAGTGACAAAGGAAAATAATGGACATTTTTTTTCACCCAAGTTCCTTAAAGGAGATGGGGGGAGAGCATATACGCATCACTCATTTTGATTAAACAAACAAGTATAAAATAAACAACTCTTAGGAGTATGTAAGTAAATGTGAAAGTTCATTTTATTACACTAAAATGGAATGTGTTGTCAATTTTGATCCCCTAGGTCTTTTTTTTTAATTTTTAAAAACAAAAATGACTTAAGAAAAAATATTATTAAAACACCAATTTCAAATGTGAAAAGTGTAAGTTAGAAGTGTTTCAAATGTCTCCTTTTGGCCTTTGAGTCCTAAAAAACACGTTAGAGGGTCCTTGTGCTTAGAAGCACATCATGAATGAATAAATGACTTCCCAAATCTTTATCTGAGGTTTCTAGTTTTTTACATAGTGTAAAACCATAGAATCACAAAGCAATATTGTAACTATCTCTACAAAACCATGATTATTATCACAATACTATAACTTACATGAAAATAGAGTACATAAAACAATATCACTACTATAATGAAAAATTATTGAAATAAAGGCAATATCTCTACTCTGAGAGTTTTAATATTATAACTTAACCTAAAAAAGTTAGCATACTATTAATTATTAAATATAATATCACTAAAGTTTTTACAAAACCATATAACTTTTGGTAATATCATAACTCTCAAATTGGTAATATTACAATATCATGACTGTTAGAGTAATGATATTGTGATATATCAAGTTTTGTTATAAACATAAATAGTTAGTAAAAATATTTATAGTTAGCCACAAAAATGAAATAAATACTACAAACCCATGACTATGTGAGTAGTGATATTATAGAAATATCATGATTCTAGAGATTAAAACTATGATTACACAGAGCAACATTGCAACTTCAAAAAAAATGTCTTTTAGCCTTCAATTTTCATCTTTTGTGATCAACAAGATTAAATTTTTACCTAAAAATCATTATAAGAGTGCACTAAAAGGCCTTAAGAGTAAATTCATAGGGTGTGGGTCCCACTAGGTGTGCCAACATGTGAATAATCATTTAACATAGAGGGGGGGTTAGTCTTGTGTTAGTCTCATAAAATAGATGAAATGAACACACTAAAATCCTACCACCTCTAGCCTAGATACTAGGGATGGCTTAGGTAACAAACCTAGATGAAAGCATAAAAAAACATAAAAAATAACTCTTTTACCTTCCTTAGAGCTCCAAATGGCTTGTTGAATTGCTTTCTTGGCTTGTGCATCAAGAAGTCTTTGAAAATTGAGGCCTTCTCTCCTTTGCACCTTGGATTTGATGTTGCTTGGAATAAAATTTGGGCATGTTAACACTACTTTTAAGGCATTTAGGCATTATAACACTACATAAAAATAACGTTTTGAAGACATTTTTTTTATAATAACTTTGCACCAAAATAACTTCTAGTTGAATAGTCAAGGCTTTGTATTTATATCCTTAGGGATTAACTCTCACCCAAGGTGAGTTAAGGTTGAGTTTAAACATAGAATGGGTTTCAAATAGACCTAGGTTATTTGAATCTAACTCTAGTTGAGTTAATAATTGTCAAGAAATGATTATTTTTAATTACTAGGCATGGATCTCAAACTAGTTATTTTAGGATATTTTCAAAGATATTAACAACTCATAAAGGCAATGATGAAAGGCTTTGATATTTTGATTTTTGGAATTTCCTTTTTTAGATATTCATTAATTTCAAATGGATAATTCAACTATGAATTTAATCTTATTTAATTTTTTAATTGATTATGATTATCCTTTTATCTCTTTTAAGATTTGATCAAGTGTGCATGTGCTCCACTTAATAGGTCCATAGATGAAATTTATAGTTTTTATGTCACAAGGTGATTAGGGATGAATTCATGAGAGGTTATTATTTCATATGATTTAATACCCCAATTAGGGATGTCTCAACATAATTTTAAGCATTGATGAATGATGCACAAGAAAATTTAGGAAATTTAGTGATCCCTAGGCTTAATTTGAAATGGTTGGTAAGAATCTGTCTGAAGTCTAGTTGAAAGCCAATTGTGGCCAATTTTAGGTCTCTACAGGTAGTAGTTTGATTAATGGCTTGCAAAAAAATTCAATTTATATTAATATTTTTTTAACTAAAATAGGAATATTGAGATGCACTAGTGGTATCATTAATGTGAGTATTAATATGGTCACTTTGTATAATACCACTAAAGGAAAGACCTACCATGTTAGTAGTAATACTATGCATGGTGGAGGAAGAAGGAAAGGGGGGAATCATGTAATGACTTGCCCCAAATATAGTAGAGAACCTATGTGTAGGGAAAGGATGAAACTACACATGAGGTACCATCATGGGATGATATATCACTTAAGGGTTTGTGCCTCTATACTTAGGATGTTCATTAATGTAAATGATCATTTGGGTAGTATACTCAAGATCATTATCATCTTATATAATAGGTATGTCTAGAGGATAGTTAATTAGATCAAGAAGTTTCAAATTAATTGGTTCATATCTATTAGTTATAATGGATACATGATAATTACTTATGTCTTGGTTTTCCAAAGTAGTGTAAGTTATGATAATTGGTCAAATCCATCATATTGTATTGAGTTATCTATTCAAAATCAACAAAGATGTATTACATGATGGAAGAGGAGGGGTTGAAATTAAAATAGATTGATTAGTGAAATTAAATTTTAAGGAATAAAGAGTATCAACCAAGACCATGTATTCATTATATTGGGCAAGGAAGAATCATACTATATCAAGTTAGTCAATCTAGTCATATAGGAAAGACTTAATATAACAAACTATATCGGATAGGCCAATGTAGTCTAGCCAAAAGATGTTGAGTAAATTAGGGTGTATCAAATCAGTTGATGAAGTCATGTAAGAAGGAGGTAGTTTCTAAAAAATTGTATTAGATTAGATGATGTAGTATGGTAAAAGGAAGTTAATTCTAACAAAATATATCAATTTGGTTGATGTAGTTAGTCTATCTAAAATAAAATTGTATCCAATTGGCTAATATAGTTGATTTTAGGATGATAAATAGTCAAACTATATCAAATTATTTGATGTAGGTAGGGATGAAAACATAAAGAACTATATCAATCTGATTGAAGAGTTTACATAAATGTAATTGTATCAAGCTGGTAGTTGTAGTTACAACACACAATATATAACTATATATTGATGTGGTCTAAATACAACAAATAATTTTAGTAAATTATATCTAACTAACTTTTAAAAAATAAGATTAATTAGATGTATTAAAATGATTTTATTGATAGTGTGGCCTCTCAAATATATTAACTAATTCATTGATTAAAGTCATCCCAATGTTTTAAATCACTAACTATAGAGGCTAAACCTAGGATTGGTCTAGATAGAATCAAATGTATGAAACTGAACCTACATTGACTACTTAAATCTAAAGATCAACTCAAAAAGGAAGAAGTTTATCTTCATAACCAAAATTTTCATTAATATTCATTCATGATCCAATATCTAAATAGAAATTTACATTATATAGTGAGGAATTACATCATCCAAAAATGTAATTAACACAACTCATAATTAAAAAATGAATTAAAGTAAATTTCTCCTAATGACTTATTATAAAATTAAGAAAGTTAATTAGATCATGTAGGTAAAACCACATAGTTATAAAAATCCTACACTAACACCCTCTTAATCATAGCTTAGGTGGATGGAAGAATTGGGTCTTTATATAAAGGCTTGATGAGGTAGCCAAGTACATACAGATGATCCCTTAGAGGAGGAAGAAGTCAAAGTTGCCTAAACCCCAAGAAGAGACTACAAATGAAGTTACATTCTCTTAGTGAAAGGTTTAGTGAATATATCAAAAAAAAAAAAAAAAAATGATGTATCATAAATAAAATGACTTGCTCATGGATGAGATCCTAAATTAAATTCATGTGAATGTCAAGATGCTTGGTCCATTGATGGAGAACCAGATCCTATAGATCTAAATTGTTTTTTGGTTGTTACACAAGATGACTGTTGGTCATCAAAATTGGATGCCAAACTAAATGAGAATAAATTGAAGCCAAATAACCTTAGTGGAAACATTAAAAAATCCTATATATTTTTCCTTAGTAAAAGATAAATCAATAGTATTATACTTATTACTTGACCAACTAATTAGACCTAAACCAAGGGATAAATTCTAGCATAATGTAGACTTATGATTCTTAATATTACCAAAATAATCTAAATTATATAACTAATAAATTTTATGTCAATGCCTACTCCATATTGAATCCTAAAACTATGAGTACCTTGAATGTAATGGAGAATCCACTTAGCTACTTTATAGTGAAGCTCATGTGGTTCTTACGTAAATATAGAAACCATACCTACTTCATATGAAATGTTAGGTCTATTGTGTGTAAGGTAGATGAAATTTCCAACAAGTTATCAATACAAGGTAGCATCAACTAAAGGTGATAGACAATCAACCTCAATATTTACACTATATTGAAAGGGATTTAGAGCTAAATTATAGTTATCTAAGTTAAAATATGTAAACAAATCAAGGGAATAATTAGATTTTACAATAGAGATCCTAGATTTAGACTAAGAAATTTTAATACCGATAAAGTAATGAAATAAACCCAAGTTAGTCATTGAGAACCTATTAGAAAAATTAATTTTCACTATTATGAAGGTGGATGAATAACTCCATGTGATCAATATGTCATCCACATAGAGAACTAGAATTGATAGTGAATCATCCTATAAAAATATGTAGGCATTAGGATTAGAATGGCATATAGTGGACCTATCTGAAAGAAGAGAGGAGTCTATCTTGGTATACCAAGCTCAAGGAGATTATTTGATGCCATACATATATTTTTGAAATTTATAAAGTAAGGAGGAATCTTTCACAAATCCTTGTGGTTGCTCCATATATAATTCTTCTTTGATGTCACTATGAAGAAATACACTTTTCTCATCCATATGATGAGCATCCCAGTGATGTGATTCTAAAATGGTGAGAGTGAGTTACATTGAATTAATTTTGGAAGTTAGAATAAGCATCTTTGTATAATCAATGCTAGGTACCTCAAAAAAATCCTTTGCTACCAAAGTTATTTTAACCTGTCTACAAACTCATGTGATGAAAATTTTGTTTGGTACATATCCACCTACATCAAACAAGTTTTATTGCCTTAGGCAAAGTGAATAAAGCCCAATTTTTTTATTTGGCAAGGAACCATATTCCTCTTCCATAGTAGCATCCCATATAGGAGTGTTTGATACCTTATGAAATTATTATGGATCATAATCAAATGCAATGAAATCATGTGGGGCATCTCAAAATTATGAATGTGTTAATTTGGTGTCTGATGGATCTCCAAACCATTGGCTACCATTTTATGGTGTCCTTCTATCCCATAGAGGATTAGGTATTATAGATTTATGAGGATATTCCTTATTTTTTGAAGATATTATGGGAGGATGTGATTCCTCATCACTACTCTCATCATCAAAACTAGAAAAAGAATTTGGATCATTAAAATTTTGATTAGGTAAATCTAAATCATCATAACTATCATCAAATCCTAGTGTATCCAAGGAAGAGGGATGAGTTTAATATGCAAAATATTTAGGACCCTCTTTAAAGTGAATACTTATCTCAATGAACAACTCATGAGTGTTGGGATGGATAAGCATGTATCCCTTAAAACCCTTATGATATCCAACAAAGATGCAAGGTTGACTTTGAGGTTGCATTGCCTTACATTTATTTTTCAAAATGTAGGGCATAACAAGATATCCAAACACTCAAAATTACTTCACTATGGGTTTTTGACTACTCTAAGCTTCAAAATAAGTGACTCCCTTTAACTCTTTATGAGGAACTTCTAGATATAACAAGCATAGCTCATGGCCTCAATCCAATATTGAGGTGCAAGAGACTTGGAGTGTAGCATATAGTTATACATTTCCTTCTAGGACTTATTATTGTGATCTATAATAACATTTTGATGAGGACTATATGGAGCTATACATTTTAGTTTAATCCCTTTTGATGTGAAAATTTCTCAAAATGGTTATTGACATATAATAACCATTTTTAGTGCATAAAATATTTATGGCTTTACCTAACTATTTTTATACAAGTGCCTTAAGTCCTAAAAATGATCAAAGACCTTATATTTTTTATTTAAAAATTACACCCAAGTATACCTCAAAATACATTGATCAAGATAAACATGTATTTAGTCTTGTTGAATGGAGCTATACATGGTCAAAAAATATCACTATGAAATAGATATAATATATGTGAATCTCTCCATGATTTATCTTTATCATACTTCTCCTTAATATGCTTACCAATTATGAAACCCTAGTAAAATCCATTATAAAATTTGGCTCATGTTAAACCTAAAACCATGTCATGATGACTAACTTTCTCTAGGTAATGATAGTTGAGATGGATAAATCACTCATGCCATAATTTACTCACCCCATATGAATGAGTGAGTAGTGTAGTAGAGGGTTGATCAGGAGAAAAATGTGAGAAAGTATACAATCATGACTAGTGATAGACTTTACCAAATGAAATAATAGAGTCACTACCTACTTCCCTAATAACAACTAAATTTGGTGTGAATTCAAATCTCTTGCCTGAATTAGTATGAGTGATCTAATAAATAAATAGGATATTGGTGGATAAAGAGGAATACTAGAACATCATGAAATGTCCCATCATTCACTTTATCATATCCTCTCCCACTAACTTCTATGAAAGTATCATCACCTAATAAGATGGAAGACATAAACAAGGATCCAAGGATGAGAACATATCCTTTGATCAATCCATGTGGTATGATGCACCAAAATCAATTACCCATGTGGAAGCCTAGGATGCAACTAAAATAAATGATCTGACCTTTTTACTATTGTTGGCCTTAAAATACTCTTATGTTGATGAATTATGATTACAAAAACCAAGGATACTAATATTATGCTTCTTGAGCATCTTTGTTAGTTGGTCAATATGATTCATGCATTTAGATTCATCATGCCCATATTTATTATATTAAGCACATGGTAGTCACTCTTTCTTAGTTTTCCCATTAGAAGAAGATGAATCTTTTCATGTTTTAGACTTATCATCAAATTTTTGACCCTTTCTTTACTCTAGGTCCTTTTTTGTTTCTTCTCCTTACTATAAAAAGCCTCTTGTTTGTCATGAATCACAATTAAGACATGAGATTTATATGACTTCAGTATTCTTATTTGAATAAGCTTGTTTTTATCCCAAGTCAAGCTAGTAGTAAATTAATCTAAGGATATCATGGCCCATGTAGATCCAAGGGCACGCTTGGTGGAATGAAAGGTAGAAATGAAGATAGAATAATTAGATCCCAATTTGGAAAGGATTGAAATAATCAATTGATCATCCTTTATATCAATGATTCATAGTTTAAACTATAACATAAGTGATTTAAACTTTGGTAATAAGTAATTTATAGTTTTAAATTCATTGGCATAAAAATAATGAGTTCATTCTCTAATTCATGACCTCTCATTATGTCCTAATTCCTAAAGAGTTTTTTTAATGCAATCCAAACTTCATTAGGAGTAGTTACAAATTAAATATGAAAGAATTGGTTGGGAGACGTAGACATGCATAGTATACCTTAGGATTTATCACTTATATTCAACTACTTCACCTTCTCTTTATAAAATTTTAGTTCTTTTTATGTACCCATCATGATTTTGTTTAAATCTTTGCTCCTCAAAAGGATTTGCTCTTTGACTTTCCACTTGTGATAATTGAATGGTGTAAGAATCAAAACTTGATGATAATCAATGGTGTAGAAGGAATAATGTGATAAATTATATGTGCTTGAAAGACTTTATATGAAAATCTGTTGAATCTATATAGATTTAATTTTATAAAACATGAGAATATAACCAATGTATAGAACTCAAAAAAATCTCATTTTAAAAAAATGGCTCTTGAAAAGGAGATATCGACTGAAATTTATATAATTTTGAATGTTTATTGCTCATAAAAAATAATGATATCCACTGTTCAAAAAAAATAAAATGTGCAAAATTTTATCCAACTATTATGAATAAAAGTTAAGCCCCTTTGGGTTAATTATGACCAAGGGATTAAATTCCCATGTGATTAGGGGATAAAGGTTAGGATGAGTGTGCCCCCTTGATTGATTTTATTTAGGTGGGATTGATGCCACCCCAAAAATGGCTCCACTTTTTAATTGAATAGTGCCACTTTCCACTCAATTAAATTTGATATCCTCCCAATAGTCATAGCATGTAAAGAGGGAGGTCAAAATTTGCATGGTGATTTGTAGGGGTCAAAGTCCACCTAGGTTTATTTTAGGGTGGCATAATATATGAGGCATGAAATAAAGTTTTTTGGGTTCTAATAGGCATGCAAGCAAGGGTGTCAAGTTTTGATGGGCATGTAAGTAGGGGTGTCAGGTTTTGGCATGCAACCATACAGATAGGGGTCACATCTTTTGATGGACATGAAAATAGAGGTTTTATGTTCCAACATGCATGAAAATAAGGGTCATAAATTCCAAAAATTATATAGATATGGGTACCAAATTTTGATAGATGTGCAAGCATGTGTAAAATTCTACCAACTTTTGAAACCACCAAAATTATTTGTGATGGTGGAAAATCCACCAAGTTGAAGAATCCTCCAAAAATTGTATATTTTATATGAACCCTATAAAAAAATAAAAGACCCACTTATTTTTTTGAGAAAAATATAAAAACACCAAAAAAATAATTTCTCAAAGTTATTTGATGTACGTATTTTTGTAAAAATTAAAAAAATGGTCTAGAAACCCTCCAAAATTAGCTAAAAACTGTCACAACACTAGGTCATGTTTATAGTTTTTACACATTCCAAATTTAATTAAATTATCATTTTTTCACTTTTATACTTTGGATATGCATTTTGCATGGATTTCGTAGAAACCTCATAAAACCTTAGAAAACTAAAATCAATGAAAAATCCTAAACAAGCTAGAATTCAAGATCTCACAACAAAATTGATAGAATTTGTCTACTATCATGGCTCTAATAAAATGTTGTATTGGGAAAAAATTAAATATTATCTAGATAGGATCTAATGCACGAAGTTGAACCTATATGGAGTAGTGAAATCTAAAGAATAACCTAAAAAGGAAGAAGCTTATCTTCAAAACCAAAAGTTTCATTAACATTCATTCATGAGTTAGAAACTACATAGGAAGGTATAATTATGTAGTGAAAAATTAGGTCACACAAAAATTTAATTAACTCAACTCAAAATTACAAAATGACTTAAAGTACATTTTCCCTAATAACCTATTATTAACCTAAGCTAATTAGACCATGTAGGTAAAACTACAAAGTGAGAAAAATCCTACACTAGCATCATGTATCCCACTAACCTATATTTTAAGGTATAGTGAGAGTAATTTCCTTGGGTAATATGGTTCTCTCTGATACACCAAAAAATTAAATAGCTGGTTGGTTTTCTAAGGTTTAATACAAAGATAATCTTAGGTGTTTCTAATATACCATGAGGTACATAGAAACTAAAGTCCATGTTTAGTGATATAATGTGGCTATGACTATGGGGGAAATCCCCTCACACCATGATGTATATAAACATAACACTTTGTTTAAAATAGTCACTAAGTAGTTTAAAAGTTGTTAGAACCCAATTTCTAGGGAAAACCAAAAAGTAGAAAATAATGTCTGAAAACCAATTTGAAACATTTAAGGAATTGAATAAATAGGCAATTAATAGTAATAAACTAAATTATATGAAAAATGAAAAAAATATAATTATATCAATGATGGTTGGTGTAGTTACCAGCATAAAAAAATTATATGAGGTTGGTTGATATAGTTTATGCAAGCATATAGTGGGTTGGGTTGGATGATGCCACTCATAGACAAGAAAGAAATTATATCAAGTTAGTTGATGTAATTCTATGAAAAGGAAGTCTAAGATAAAACTATAATAGCATGTTTGATAGAGTTTATTGAGAAGGTAAAATGATGATATATAATTTTAGCACATTTGACTAAAACATGGAGAACTTGATACAAAAATGTATTGCAATAGGGTGATATAGTTGGTTGAAGGATGCAAGATGAGAAAGAATTGTATCATGACTGGATGATATAGTTGTTTGTAAAATATAAATTTAACATATAATTATATCTTATTGTCTAATACATTCATTTTGAAAAGGAAAATTGAGATATAACTAAATTGGGCCTAGCTGATATAATTGGTTAAATATTGAAGACAATGGTAAGCTTCACATCAGGTTCACCAAAATTTATGCAATGGGATAGGATTAGCATACAACTATCTTATTTATAAATATATAGAATCAAATAAGGTTAATTAAATAGATCAAAATGATACTTAATGTTTATGATATAAGTAATAGATCCACATACCTATCAAGATGAGAACCTACATCACCAATGTAAAAGGTAAGGGTTCCAAAGCCTTTAGGCCTAAGACACAATGATATAGCTTTAATTATACATATAATGTAAGTAACTAAATCAATATAAGTATTTTTGCAAGTAAATTAAACTAACCTAAAGGGGAAGGGTTAGAATAATCAAAATGGGTAAGGAACCATGGTGGATAAATGGGGATCTAAGCTTCCTAATAATAGATAGATGGAAATTTCAAGCAATCATATATCTACACTAAGTATAAGTGTAGATAAATATTAAACAATGATACACACACATTCATTCACTAAGCAATAATTAACTTTATCTACTAAATGAAATAAAATAAAGATCTAAGGTTAGAAATACTTAAATTAATGGAGACTCATCAAGCCTCAATATCCCCCTAGGCCAATGGTGCTTTACAAGATATTTTTATTGTTTTAAATACCATACAGGATGGGATAATATGCTTTAATCCAACAAATAACCTCCTATAAAATCTCCAATACTTTCATAAGACAAGTTTCCTTTGAGATAATATTCTACCTATGACTCCTCCAAATGTGAATAAAGGTATAAGTGCAAGAAAAATAAGATAAAATAGAGTGTGTATTGTATTATTAGAATGAAAAATGACTTGTATATATAGTGATCGATTACCTATATCTACATTAATAACTAGGTTGATGGTAATGGCCTAGTTTGATGTAGTTAAAAGGTGTATGCTAACATGGGACTATGTTAGCTAGGTTGAAATAGTATAAATGCCAAAAGACACACTTAGACTAAATAAAATAGGATGACACAATATAGAGAGGTAAAAGGTGCATAATAGATTGCATCAAAATAGGTTGATGCAATATGAATTGAGGGAACTAACATGGTTAAGTGAGATAAGATGGAAGGAGATAGGTAAGAAGGAAAATCTAAGGAAGTTGAATTAGGGATAGAATGATGTGATAATGACATAGATAGTAACATACTTCACAATGCCCCAAAGGCTTTCCCACACCTTTCTAAGTGTGTCCTTTAAGGTGTACACTCAAGGAGATTTAAGCATGATAGGTTTTTTCAAGAGAAAAAATCAATAAATAAAAAGTGAAAAATATTATGTGTATACATGAGCCACAGATAGGGATTACAAAGTAATGTCAAACCATTGAGCATCATATAACATCGATAGCACTACTCATTTAAACATGAATCAATAGTTGAAAATGGAATTATAGATTCAAATTTTTTCACTACACATTAACATGAAATGTACTTGGAAAATATAAATTTCCACAATGTAAATGTGCATGAATAACTCTATTCCCCATAATATAAATTACTTTGTACTACTATTAGTAAACTCTAATAATGTGTATGCACAAACCAACTTAATTCCCCAAAATATTAACTACTCAATGATAATATCATATAGAATGACATGCATATATATGTTATGTGTATCTCATACATGAAAAATTTATAACTCATGTCTTGTGAAATGAGTGTATATGTTGAGCATATACCCACAAATGTATTTAAAATATGTATATAATTGTCCCAATCTTATATTTGAAACACTATAAAATATTTTTAATCTATATGATAATCTATAATTTATGCTCATGGAAACTTAAGTATCTATGAAAATACCATGAATATGCCCCCATTTTGAGGTGAGGAATGTAACCTGCAAGTCACTCATCTAAAATTAATGAGTTAATTTTATCATGTTATGTATAAATATGTAATTTTGTCAACATGTGGAGAACTTATCATCATAGTACATAATATGTCAACAAAGCATGTAAGAAACATATGTAATACAAGGGTGTATAAGTGTCATGTCAAGACATATATGACAATTAGGCATGAAATTAAAAATTGTCATTGATAAATATACTCAATAAGGCTACACAATAAAAGTGTAAGATATGGATCATGAAAATACACATAAGGGGGAGGTGCATGGTATGGATTTTTACACATACAAATTCAAAAATCACAACAAGATAAATAATAAATGTCAAATAATAAGTAAACATTTTAACATGTAATGTCATGAATAAGGCCAAAGTGTTTCATATAATGGATAATGGATGTCACAAAAACAAAGCTAAGGAGGTATAATCAAGGAGAACTAAATGTTTCACACACAAGGCTAATAAGGTACAAATAAGGGGAAATAAATTCCACACACACACACAGATAAGGAGTGATAAACTAGGCCAAGGGGGTGTATACAATATAAAATCAATGGTGATCCCATTATAAAATTAAATAGCATCGAAGAAGCATAGAACATATAAAGAAGTCAACACCATCTCAATATGTAAATGTCACAACATAATAAATTAATATATCCATGTAACACTATATAAATTAAAATCAATATCAAAACATGTGTAAATAATAAATTAGATCAACATGGTAAATGGATATGACATATAAAGATATAACATGTAATAATTTACCCTATGGAAAAAGATGTCTCCAAAATTGGCATGGCCCATCTAAAGAAAGGACCAAAAATTATGCATCCATGTATCATGTGTATCTATATTCCTATTACATCCCAATTTCACCTTATGATTTATAACCTTTAAATCCATGGATTAATATGGTTATTATTTGATTATTATTGCTTTGATTTGAACTTTATGACATATACTATTATGGATATGTATTTTATTATTCTATACATTATGGATATGTATTTTATTATACTATACATTATGGATATGTATTTTTTTTTTTTGCATCATTGGTTGATATATGATGACTTAGACTAACTACTTACTTGTTATGAGATGGATGTAGGATTGATCATAACCTTAGAGTAGTATGAGGGAGAGCATAATTAGAGAGGATGAAGTATATGGGATGATTGTGTTAGAGGTACAATCACTGAGGGGGGAAAATTAGTAAATCAAGATATTTCAAAACTTCAATCTATAACCTTCAAACCCTTAGTCATACACCATAAGCAATCAAGAATAAATAACCCACTCATAATAATGAACATGAAAGATAAGTAAGATAAAACAAGATCTATGTGGTAAACCCTCTTGGGAAATAAAACCCACTCTCAAGCCTATAAACACATGGACTACTTTTCCTATAAATTATTACTAACATGAAACTTTAGTTAATCACCCACTTCACAAGGAGCACAAACTTACTTAAGATGTTGAGCACCAACACACCTATGAAATGAAAAACTCTATAAATCTTATTTATTTTAAATCTAATTGATAAACCCTACAAAACAACATCCTTAAATCCTCTTCACTCATTTAAACCTTCACACACAAGCAAGGAATCCAACACAACCTTTTAGATCAATATACACACCTTTGCTTGTTCTCATACATCAAGCCTATAAATTCAACATTATAATTATTGCCAAAAGGTCATATATGCAATCCAAAATCTGATATACCTCTCAATACATCCATATGGCTCTCACAACCTTCACAAATATTTTTCTCATCTACACACTTTTGCTGGACCTTTCAAACAACCCAAATATTCCTTGTACTTATACCACTTTCTTGGTCTAATCCATCATGGTCAAAAAAAATGCTTACCATAATTGCGTTTAATTTTAAATATGTCTACACACATGTTAAATGGGTGAAACACTCCACAAGTTAACCATAGTCCTTAAGACTCAAATCCTCCATAGGCCTTACTGAGACCCAAAACAATTAGGCCTTCACATCCACACATTACTCTTGTAACCTTTTGGACCACCTTCAGTTTCCACCATTTTTTATAAAATATTAGAAATATCTCTAATATACCTTTTATCACTCCCTCATTGGTCTATACCACTTGGAACACCAACTCAACACTTGAACATGCCAATTAGGTTTCCTCGCTCTTTAGACTTTCAAACATAGAAAATGTAGTCTCAAACTTCTGAATCAAAAACTCAAATATTTCACATAACCATATGATTATATCGCATGGGTGAAACCTTTGATACCTATAAAACACCTCCATGTGCCAAATATAGGCTATAATCACTTAAATCAACTCTCTTAAAATGACCACTTAAACTGGTCATATATAGTAAAAATATAGTCAAGTTATTTTGACTCTCCATAAATAAATATGGGAAAAATAGGATTTAAAATACATTATAATTATCATTTTATACTTATTTTACATATTCATATTTATTTTTTTCCTCAAATCTACTCAAAACACCTTCAACTTACCTTTATAAAATGGTCACTCAAACTACCAGTGTATTCAATAAACACAATCAACTTATAAGCCTTTATTTATACTAAATATGGATTTTTAAAACCTCTATAATCAAAAAATATGGTAATAATATATTATATAACACTCTTAAATAGTTATCTCATCTTGAAACATCAAAATACCATCAAGAAATCTTCAATTACCCTTCTTGGGTTACTTTCAAAACATGGTCAAACACATAGTCAACTTTAAAGCTCAATATATTTGAATTTAGAGATAGTAAAAAATTACAAATAATGTTTATGGATGAACCTTGAAGTCATATTCAAATTTTAATTTTACATCATCAATAAATTCATATTAAATCAAAAGATATAATCAAAATATTGAGCACTAGGTTATCCTTTTGTTAATTCAAATGCTGACAGTCACTGGTTAATACAAAATCATCTACAGACACATGAATTCATGTCATTTACTCAAATATATTGATCGAAAATGCTCCATAAATCTCTTTGTGATCCTCATAAATTCAAATTGCATCTCTCACTTTTGATCTTAGATCCTCGCTTCTAAGATTAAGCCACTTGGTAGCTGTGTGTACCCTCTACATACACTACAATTAGTCTCCAATGAACTTCCACCACTTGGCACCCTTACATGAATATTTATAATTATTTTGACTTATTGACTAATTCACGCCATTTATCTTCCTCTACATGGTTGAACATGCTCCATCGATCTTGATCTACTATTCAAACTCTGTGTATGTGACACATGTCATCATCACATTCATTCTCGAGATCTTTGACTAATAGAATTTTTTCTTATCATTGATATATATATGATAATTATAATTATATATGTTAGATACTTATCTAATAATATTAATTACTCACTATATATCTTCATTTCCTAATTAAATTCTCACTATAGATCTTTGATATCACAAAATTGGCTAAGTATGGGAACTTAGTAAACTCTATCTAAGAAGCCAACTTTTCACCTTAATAAATATTTTATACACTCCATTTACATACCTTAAAATTTAAAAATATTATCTTCTCACATATTGGAATCTATCCATATATCAAGCTACTCTTGAAACCTTCACATGTGCGAATGTTGATGTCATCAATTTGCACACTCAATTTTATTTATCAAGATGACTATTTGAACATAAAAACTCATATGAATACTCTAATGAATTATTTTTACTTCCAGAATAAATCAAAATACCCCATAAGGTCTCAAAAAAATTACCATACCATCAATAACATCTACCATCTACCTATCTAAGTCAAAAACTAAATAACTATGCAAGAACACTGAACCACACTTTGTCTTTATCAATCTAGCACACATGACACCTCATCAACATCCTTGGTCACCTTGGAGAAATAATTTACAAACCTCAAAAAATATCCCAATTTTTCATTGATGTCAACACCAATACAAATCTTATGTTGAGACTATGTCTCTTAATTCAATCACTTTCTCCCCCTTTGACTGAATGACAAAGTGGGCTCAAATTCTGATCTTGTAGACCTAAAAAGTCTTCAAGGACCAATAATAATAAATTAACACCTCTAATATATGATACAAGATCCCCCTTACATTATGTATACCTCTTCTTACCTTTATCTTCTCAAACATGCTCCATGACTACACTCTTCTTTGATCAAACTTTGTTCTATGAAGACAAAACATATAAGAGAAACAAAAACTACTTAAACTCACTTTGAAAACATTAATATGGACTCCACCTTACATATTCACACATATTCAAGCCTCTGTAACTATTTGAGTTATCTCCCCTAACTCCATGCTATATTTGAAAAGCCTCTTCAATAAGTATTCTCAATGAACTAGGTCTGCCATCAACTCTTCAACGCTATCCACACTCGATCAATATCCTTATGAAACCACCAATAGATATCATATATTCATTAGATAAACTTAAACAACTAAAGCAAACATGAATAAATCTCATATGGATATCAAAACAATTTCCCTTTATCCTCTATAAGGCATCATGGTTTATAACCTTTTCAAAGCACTCTCATGGAACTATCTCATCTTTAAAACACTGTGAACTCCATGATAGACACAACTTATCATATAAAAAAATCTAAAACCTTATTCATGATACCAACAATATGAAAACACATTCTCCTCATAATCTATACCAACCTTACCTTTAATCTTCATCATTTTAACTAATCAATTTAAGAAATAGAAATTGACAAATTCTTACCTTTAGAACCAAAAGCCCTGAACACACCTTGAACATAACAAAACAAGATCAAAACACATTTATTATATATATATATGACATATTGAAAACTCACCATCATAAAACTTTTAAGTATTTACATAAAACTCATTATTCCCTCTTAACTAAGCCTCATGACCATTCTTGTCTTACAATATCAACCAAAACTCAACTAGCATCCACTATGCTTCCTTTTGCTAAAAAGTGTCTCCTTGAAGCCTATAAAGAGAAACCCCTAACCTAAAATGTTATAGAATAATGTGAAACTATGAGTTTCCCATAACTCCTCATACTCTATCTCCTTAGACAAATTAAACTGACGATTCATCTTCTTCTTCTTTTGATTGACTGAATCAACTTATTTATATTCTTTATCACTTTCCTTTTATTCTAGGATGGTATTGAAAATACATGGAGAAAATAAATATTCTTGGCATACCTTTTCACTTCAATTATCAGTCTCACATTTCAAAGCATCAATAATTGACATTGTCAACTAATATTTTTTATAGGAAACTTTCTCAATAACATTAGTTTGTTTACTTAAGTTAATAGATAGCTTAAAACAAGTTTCAACTACCTTGGTCTCTTTAGTGAGATTTGTCTCTTTATTCTTAACATGAGAATATAATGAGAGCCCTTGGCATTCTTCAACCTATGTAGAATATTCTACCATGGAAAATAGTCCACTTAGACCTATAAACTGATCATAGCACATACTTTTCACTTTTGGTTTACATATTTTAACTTTCCTTCTACCTTACACTCTAGGAGCCTAAAAATGACTTATTCTAACTTGATTTCCTTTGTTTTCATAACTTAGCAATGTGATCAATTCCTAGACAATTATAGCAAACCACTCTTCTTGATGTAAACTCAACTTGTCTTACCTTGTTAGGAAAAAATATTGAAATGTGTCCTATGTCATGAAAACTATAACACTCACTTTGACTCAAATCACTTGATGGATTATTACATTCAAAGTTCCAGTTAAATTCATTCCTAGAAGGTCTTCTACACTCTCTAGCCTTATGACCAAATTGATTACAAGTGTAGTAGTAACCATTAAAGTTTACATACGTCATTGTATATGTTTATCTAATTTGATTTGTATTCCTTTTGTTGGTAACTTCATTTCTTGATTGATTTTTGATCTTAAAAGTTTGATTTTTTGTTCACAAAAGTCTTCAAGTCATCATGAGTAGTATTCTTTTGTTCTTCTATGTATCCAAGACCAGTTCTATCACTTGCATATTTTTGAATACTTAGAATGTTATCTAGATCAATGCATCCCTTTTCAAACTTCACAAATGACTTCACTTGACTTGAATTATTTTTCAATTCATCTCTTAAAGAACCAATATTAGTTACATACCTTAAACATGCAACTTCTTTGGCCTTCAAGTTTGCATTCATAGTCTCTAACTAATCATTAAGAAGCTTGACTAAATTTGTATACTATTTAAAGTATTCATATATTATTGCCTCAAACACACTGAATTTCACCTCATATTCCTTTATTTGAGACTTTAACTTACTGGTTTTATTCTTCTCAATCTTTAAATATTCAAGGGCATTCATCAACTTAGTCTCACATTTTACCTTATCTTCTTCATCATCTATATCACCTAAACCACCTCCAATCCATGTAAATTCTTCTTGATATGAGTAGGTACCTTCTTCAACCATGAAGAGAGATTCATATTCAGTAAGACCATCATCTTCATGATCATTCTCAAAGTCACTACCATCATTCTCATCAGATGAGTTTCAATATCCCTTGGTGTAGAGACTCCTCTTGTCTTTGTAAAACTTCTTTTAGCCATTATACCTTTTGAAGCTATTCTTGCTCTTATCAGACTTGATTTTATTCTTTACATTATCATTATCTTATTCATGTTATTCATTATCATTTCCATTATGATTATGAGGACACTTGTTGGAAAATTTGCCTATCTCTCCATAATTTAAACATTTGAAGGGAATTTTACCCTTAAACTTACCTGAACCTATTTTTATTTTTATTGTTAATAGATCTATTAGTTCATCATCATCATCAATATCAAAAATACCATCATCCTTGACCTTATTACCTTGGAACTTCTTCTTTAGCTTATTTTTTACATTTAAATATACTTATTTCTTTGGTGGTTTGTCCTCATTAACTCTCATCTCATAGGGAAAAAGAATGCCATGTAATTCATCCATCTTCATTTTGTTGAGATCATGAATTTCTTATATAGCATAAAATTTTAAATAAAATTTTAAAGTGAGAGACCTTAATACATTTTACACTATAGTGCCTTCCTTAATAACCTCTCCCATGATTTTATCATATTTACTAGATCATCAACTCTTAGAAGATAGGAAGCCACACTATCTTCTTCATTCATTTTGAGACTTTCAAATTGCCTTCGATAGGTTTGTAGTTTATCCAACTTAACTTTTAAATCTCCTTCATATATGAGATAAAAAATTTCCCAAATATCTTTGGTAGACTTCCAATGGATTACTTGGTTAACTCAACCTTTGAAAGACAAAAAATGATAACCTTCATAGCTTTAGAATTATTCTCACTCAGCTTCTTATCTCTAGCACTAATTGGAGGAGTAGGTGTCATGAAATAACCATATAAAACAAATTTCCAAGTGTCAAACCCCAAGGACATAATGTAGGCCTTCATTCTTGCACTCTAGAAAGCATAATTGGATCCATTGAACAATGGATCTTGATTAATAGAAAAACCTTGAGAACTTGTCATTATACCTAAGATTACCTTCAAGTGGTCAAACTTATATAGAAGGTCCTACTCTAATACCAATTTTTATAGGTATAATCACTGAGAGTGGGGGTGAATCATTAAACTATAATATTTCAAAGCTTTAATATAAGACCTTTAAAACCTTAGTCATACACCATAAGAAATCAAGAGACAAATAACCCACTCATAATAATGAACATGAAAGATAAGAAAGATAACACAATATCTATATGGGAAACCCTCTTGGGGGAGAAAACCCACTCTCAAGCCTAAAATCACATGGAATAATTATCCTATAATATTATTACTAACATGATACTTTAGTGAATCACCCACTTCACAACTAACCCCTAAAGATGACAAGCACCAACTTGCCTAAGATGTTTAGCACCAACACAACATATATGAAATAAACAACTCCATAAATCTAATTTCTTCTCAATATAATATATAAAAAATGGAAAATATCCTAATTTAATCCTCTTCAATCATTCAAACCTTCACACATGAGCAAGGCATCCAAAACCACCTTTTGGATCTATCTACACACCTTTGCTTGTTCTCATGCATCAAACCTATAAATTAAACATTAGAATTATGACCAAAAGGTCATACATGAAATCCAAACTCTAATATAACTCTCAATAAATCCACATGTCTCTCACATCCTTCATAATCTTTTTCTCATCTACACACTTTTGCTTGACATTTTAAATAGCCCTAATATGCATTGTACTTATACCACTTTCTTGGTCTAACCCATCTTGGTCAGCCAATATGCTTACCATAATTTTATTACAATTTAAATAAGTCTCCACACACATTAAATGGGTGAAAAAATCCACTCCATAGGTCAAAAATAGTCTGTAAGACTCTAATCCTCCAGTAGGCCTTGATGAGACCCAAAATAATTAAGCCTTCACATCCACACATTACTCTTGCAACCTCTTAGACAATATTTAGCCTCCACCAATACTTATAAAATATCAAAATTATCTCCAATGGACCCTTTATCACTCCCTCATGGCTCTATGCCACATGAAACACCAACTTAACACTTGAACCTACCAATTAGGTCTCCTTGCTCTTTAGGCCTTTAAACATAGAAAACATAGTCCTAAACTTCTGAAGCAACAACTCAAATATTTTACATAGACATATGATTATATCACATGGAAGAAACCTTTAGAAAATTTTCAACACCTTCATGTGCCTTATACATTCTAACACTATCTCTAAGCACTCAAATCAACTCTCTCAAAATGACCATTCAGACTGGTCATATATAGTCAGGTTATTTTAACTCTCCATAACTAACTATGGGAAACATAATATATACAATAACTTATCATGAAGTTTTTAAACTTATTTGACATATTTTTATTCATTTTTTTCCTCAAATTTGCTCAGGAAACCTTCAACTTACCTCTATAAGATGGTTACTAAAATTGACAATGTATTCAAAAATATAATCAAATTTTAAGCCTTTGTTCATACTAAATGTGGATTGGTAAAACCTCCATAATCCACACATATGGTAATCATATATTATATAACACTCTTTAATATTTATCTCATCTTTAAACATCAAAATACCATCAATAAATCTTCAATTACCCTTCTCGGGTTACTTGTAGAACATGGTCAAATACATACTCAACCTTGGATCTCAATATCTTTGAATTTATAGATATTAAAACCTTTTAAAAAATGCATATATATTAGCCTTGAAGTCATAGTAAAATTTTCCTTTTAAACCATCAATAAATTCATCCTAGATCAAAAGATATAAGCAAAATACTAAGCACTAGTTTATCCTTCCACTAATTCAAATGCCAATGGTCACTAGCTAATGCAAAATCATTTGAAAACACGTGTCTTCATCTTGTGTCCTAGAAAATATTTATAAAATATTCTCCATTTATCTACTTGTGATCCTATTTACTTTAAATTTCATATCTCACCATTTATCTTAGATCCTCGCTTTCAAGATCAAGCCACTTGGCAGCCGCGTGTGCCTTCTACATACCTTATAGTCGGTCTCCAATGAACTTCCACCACTTGGCATCCCTACATGTCTGATGAGAATTATGTTGAATTAATGAATAATTTTCACCATTTATATTCCTTTTCATTATTGAACATGCTCCATTGATCTTAATATTCTTCTCAAACTCCATGAATGTGACACAAATCATCATCACATTCATTCTCAAGATCTTTGATTAATAGACTTTGTGCTCACCATTGATCTTTTTATGATAATTATAACACTCATTATTAGATCCTTAACTATTTATATTAACTACTTGTCATATATATTCATCTCTTTATTAAATTCTCACCATAGATCTTCAATATCAAAAAATCGGCTATGTATGGGAACTTAGTGAACTCTGCCTGAGAAGCCAGATTTGTACCTTAATAAATTTTTGTATGATCCATGTCCAAACATAAAACTTGAAAAATAATATCTCCTCACATATATTAATTTATCTATATATCAAACTAATTTTTAAATATTCACATGTTTGAATTTTTATTTCATCAATTTGCTCGCTCAATTTATCTATCAAGATAACTACTTAAACCTAGACACTCATATGACTACTCTGATGAATTCATTTCACTTCCAAAAGGAATATAACCACTAAGAATACCCCATAGGGTATATAAAACATGAAAATAACATAAATAACATCCAACATATTTTTATCTATTTTCCCCAAAATTTGCCACTCATTTTTGTAGTCAACATGTTAACTATTTTGGTCCTGCAGGCCAAAAAATGGTTTCCTTCCTTCTCAAAAATGTTTTGAGCAATCAAGTTATCCAATTACCCAAGTCTTTTCAAAAAAAGGAAATCTCTCATTTTCAAAGGGTTTTTCAATTAGGAAAATGAATAAGGAACAATTCAAAAGACTTGAAGTCATTTCTTAAAGAATTGCTAAGTAAGGTTCAATGTCAGAGTTTAATTGTACATGGTTCATCGGCGGGGTTCAATTATTTGAAATGAACACCAACAAACCATTGAACCATTGAACTCTAATTCAAAATATTTCAAAGGTTTAAAATGGTTTAAAGGTTCAAAATGGTTTGAGTGGAAGGTTCCAGTGAAAGGTTCAAATAGTTGGTTCAATGATACATTGAATTGAATTCATGAGAAGACTGACTGAATGTGACTCTTTGAAAAACATAAGTGTTGAGCCATTGAACCATTGAATCGATGAACTCCAAAAGAATGGTTCAAGGTTTAAAATAGTTCAAGTGATAGGTGATGTTCCCACAAATGTCAAATTTAGGATAATGGAATAACCATTGATTTTCAAATAAAGTAGACCCGAGGACAAACTTAGTAATCCATTGAGAAAGGAGCTGAAGAAGCCAGTAGAAGGTGAGAAGATAGCCCTGAGATCTTGGATCACCAGGCAGAGAAAAAATATATCAAGGAAAGAGGGAATAAAATAGAGAATATAGAAGCATCATTGGAAGAGTTATTATAGTGGGTGGAATAGTCCATGAGGTGGATATCAGATAGCACAAGCATTCAAAGGTGTGGCCTATTTTTATTCATTTGAGTAAAGGTGAGTGGATAGTCATGTAAGTATCATAAATAGGAGTGGCCTTGCCTCTCAAAAGACTAGATAACCTATGCCTATGAAGGGACATTGAATATTATTTAAATGCCTCCAGCATGGCCTCTTCACAGGTCTTCCTCTTTCCAATGCATTCAATGCAGCATGGGCCATTTTGTGAAAACAAGTGCCAAAGTCTTTCTGTGGATGTTATATATTGTAATCTCTCATTTTGAATGAGAGAGATCTCTCAGTTATTAGAAGCAAAACTCTACTTAAATTGAAAGGCATTTTTGAGACTTTGAGCTCAGATTGTTAATCACATTTTATTAGGTGAATGAGAAAGCAAGTGACCTTTCAAACTTTGTATTGAAATAGATTGTGTTATATAGTAAATTATTCTTATGAATTTTTCCTTATCATCTTATCTATTTGATTAAATAAGTAGAGTAAGTGAAAATAATCTGGAAGATGTCCTGAAGCTGATTGTGGAGACTTTATGCTACCATAATTATCTTTAGCTTGTGTGTTTTGCATTTCAGCATAGAGGATACTAGGAAAGGCTTTGAAATACCTGTATCTTATATCATCTTATTATATTGTAGTTTGTAGTGGAGAATTTGCGATACACTTCATTCTATGGTGTCTTACGTACTTAATCAGTAAGAGAAGCAATGAAAGACTTTACACTTTTATGGGTTTCTTGTGGATCCAGTTATTACCCAAGAAGTTTTCCTATTGTTTTATGAACATCATTTCTAAAAAAAGAGAAATGGATTCAGTTATTACACAGGAGTCTTCCTTTACTTTGTGAACATCATTTTTGAAAAAAGAGAAATGGATGGTGTGATTCTACCCCCTAGTTAGTATTTAGTATAGCTCTAGTTTATAATAGTTTATAGGGAGCCTCCCCTTGCTGAGAGGAGAGATTTATCTCATCATGCTATGATTAATATAACAATTTTGTCTTCAATTAGTTGATGATAAAATATTCAACCAATAGTTTTTTGGTGACTTTACTGCGGAAGAACACTCAAGTTAAAGCCTCACGCTTCAAGTTGAATTAGTTCTAGTTCTATTCCATTCTATACTATGGTAGATCCATAGTATACATGAAGCTAGAGAGCTCAAGGTATTGTTGATTCTATATTCGAGTGGGTGCAGTAAAATAACTTCAATCTATTTCCTCTTTGACCTAATCTTTAGTGAACTAGGAGTTTCCCTCTCACCAACGTTAGATCTCCAATACTAGGCAAAGCTTCTCCTTTATCTGCTAGTAGAGCTTTGTCTATACATACTCTACCAAGGTTTTTTATCCCTCCTTTTAATCATCATATCATGGTAGCCCAAGGCCCTTGGGGTAACACTTTTGGTCCCCTGAATATAACCCCACCTTTACATGAACTACCTCATAGTTCACAAAAGAATTTTCCCAAGTTTTATGGTGATGGGAAGGTTCATCCTAATGAGCATATTTCCACTTTCTACATAGTTGGTGGTATGATAGGCATTGAATACAAAGATATAGTAGTAAGGATATTTGTATAAACATTTCAAGGTGCTGCCACAAATTGGTTTTATCATCTTCAAGCTTAGACTATAGCCAACTGGGGCACTCTCAGGACCAAGTTTGAGGCTAGGTTCAAACTAGTAGAAGATGCACATGCCTTATTGGCCCAGCTTATGCAAATGAAGAAGGAACCTCATGAGCCCATGCAAGACTTCATTTCCAAATTTAATAAGTTGAGGAATAGGATTCCTGTAATTGCCCAACCAACACCTGAGAATCTTAAGTGCTTCTTTATCAATTCTCAACTTCCTGAAGTGAGTTTTTTATTAAGGTGGGCTAGCCATATATATCTTTCTATAGCTCATATTTTATCTATCAATGTTGAATATTATCTTATCCTTATAGGTAAGATAAGAAGAGATCCTAACAAAAAAAAAATTCTTCACCTTCTAAAAATTCTTCTACAAGCACCACTGATCCTATGGTGTAAAAGTTAGTAAATGAGTTACTAGCTTTGAAGAGGAAAATATCCCAAGGTATGTCTACTCCTCCTTATAGGGATATACCAAGGAGGAAATTTTCCAACCATTCATATCAAGGCAATACTGCAAAAAATCAAGGGCAGCCCAATTGTCTTCCTCCCACATAGGGAAAGCTGGCCATTGAAGCAGCACTAGCCAACTCAGCTATCATTTATTATGAAGCTAAACAAGATTTCTCTTTCCAACCTAAGATGGACCAAGAATATGATGCTAATCTCTTTGTGGAATAAGAAGAAGAATTAGCTGGTGAATCCAATATTGGTTTTTTAGATTACCAAGATGAAGCTAGAAAGAAGGGAGAAGTGTTTGATGGAGCATATGCTATTTTTACTAGGTCCCAAAATTAGTCAACTAAATAAGCTGATAGGGGAAAAGTATTAAAAGATACTCAACCATTAATCTTGATTGCTAAATAAGTAACTTCACTATCTTTCCAATCAAAGGACCCAATGACCAATAAAAAAGTAAGTACCTCAAACAATCCTCTCCCTTTTGCTTCTATCCCTCAGTCGAGTGTCATATCAAATCAAAATTAGAAGGATGGACTTCCTTCCTTTGTTTCTAGTTTATACCAGTCATTTGACATAATTGATCATGCTAAGAAGACCAAGATCTAATGTCTAAGTTTGAATACCTACAAACCAATCCTGTGCAGTTAGATAGGTTGGCTGAATGCATCAAAAACAAAATTATCCCTGCAAGACAAGATTCTCTCGAAGTAACTCATGATCCACCGAAGAACAAATCCATCCAAAATAACCATGTTGTTACTCCTCTAGCCACCCCTAGGAAAATAGAACATTTATATGTTTCTTTGTTGATAAATGGTCATTAGTTGAGCAATTGTATAATAGACTCTGGAGCCTCTGATAACATTATGCCCACCAAGGTAGCAAATTATCTCAATCTTACCTTAACTAAAACTTTTGGGAGGTATTTCTCCATGGAAAAAAATAAGTACCACTATTGGGTTAGATCAAAGATGCCCAATTTGCATTTGTGGCTTTTCTAGATAAGAGGATTAAGATGATAGTCTTAATGGTTGATGTTCTAGCATCCTATGGCATTTTGCTTAGACATAATTTTTGTAAGGATGTAGGTGGAGAGTTGAATCTAGACCTATCTAAAGCAAGGATACATATTAAGGGCATCATTCAAAAGTTACTTCTTGAGGAGTCAAAATATATTTTCACCCAAACATCAGACCTTGAAGCTTAAATTTTGTTTGAATCCTTAGGAATGGGTAATTACTTTCTGTCCACTGAAGATATTTCTATTTCATTAAATAAAATTTAATTGGGTGACAATTCAAAGAATTTAGATAGAAAATTAGAAGAATTGGTTGAGAAAAGTTTAGGTGAAAAAGGATCTTCCCTCCCTAGTGAAGAGAAATCTTTAAGAAGATCATATTCTAATGATGTCTAGATTTTAGAATTTGATGGTAGATGCTCTTCTACCAGTTCTAGAGCTAGAATTGTTTTGATATATCCACAAGGAGATATCTTCCCCTTTTCATATAAGTTGAAGTTAAATAATACCATTAACACTATTGAGTATCAATCTTTATTGCTCAAATTGAAAGTTGCTCATGCTAAAGGTGTTAAGATTCTTCATGCCTAAGGAGATGCTAAATTGGTGGTTTTTTAGATAAGAAATCTGTATCAAACCAAAAAATAAATATTGTGACATTATCACAATCTTGTATGTGATTGTATTGGAATTTTTGATGCTTTTAGTATTTTTGTGATGCCTAGAGAGTTTAATGATCATGCAGATTCATTGGTTATCTCTACAACCCTCATGATTCCTCATAAAGATTTCAAAGGGAACAAGTACACTATTGAGTTGGTCTTTTGACCAAGTGTACTTGATAATGCCAACCATTAGCAGGTGTTCAATGGGGACCATCAAATCATGTGCTTGACTAGACTAGAAGAGTGATGAACCATGGTAGTGGACCATGTTGCTACACATCAAAATTAGGTAAAGAAACTCTTTGACAAGAGAGCAATGATTCATGGTTTTCAAATTGGAGGTCAATTCTTATTATGGGAAAAGAGGAGAGAACCAAGAGGAATGCACAAAAAATTTGATTCCTAGTGGAGAGGTCCATTCACCAATCATTGATTCTAGGGTAAAAATAGTTTCTTGCTAATATATCAAGACAAAGCACCATTTTCAATACCTCACAGTGGGCAACATCTGAAGCACTTCAATCCTTGAAGTATCAGATAAGTCCAGTTATACATTTGTAGTCTTTGTTTATTTTGTTTTGTGTTGTTCATTTCATTTTTCTGGGTGTCTTTCTCTTCTTGGTGGCATGGAAAAAGGCACTTGGATTCTAGTTTCTACTCCCTTTAATTATTTCAGAGTATAACTAATGGAAGTTCCCCAATTGGAGCCTATTATTATCCCCAAAATTGGCCAGTCATTTTTGTAGTCAACATGTTAACTATTTTGGTCCTGCAAGCCAAAAAATGGTTTCCTTCCTTCTCAAAAATGTTCTAAGCAAACAAGTTATCCAATTACCCAAGTCTTTTTAGCAAAATTAAATCTCTCATTTTCAAAGGGTTTTCAGTTAGGAAAATGACCAAGGAACAATTCAAAAGACTTGAAGACATTTCCTAAAGAATTGCTAAGTAAAGTTTAATTGTACATTGTTCATCGATGGGGTTCAATGATTTGAAATGAACATCGTTGAACCATTAAACCATTAAACTCCACTTCAAAATAGTTCAAAGGTTAAAAATAGTTCAAAGGTTCAAAATAGTTTGAGTGGAAGGTTCTAGTGAAAGGTTCAAATAGTTGGTTTAATGATACATTGAATTGAATTCATGAGAAGACTGAATGAATGCGACTCTTTGAAAAACATAAGTGTTGAGCCATTGAACCATTGAACTGTTGAAATGATGAACTCCAAAAAAATGGTTCAAGGTTCAAAATGGTTCAAGTGACTGGTGACATCCCCATAGATGTCAAATTTAGGATAATGGAATAACCATTGGTTTTCAAATACTGTAGACCCGAGGACAAACTAAGTGATCCACTAAGAAAGGAGATGAAGAAGATAGCAAAATGTGAGAAGATAGCCCCAAGAGCTCAGATAACCAGGAAGTGAAAAAATATAGCAAGGAAAGAGGGAATCAAATAGAGAATCTAAAATCATTAGTGTAAGATTTATTCTAGTGGGTGGAACAGTCCACCAGGTGGATATCAAAGAGTGCAAGCATTCAATGGTGTGGCCTATTTTTCTTCATTTGAGTAAAGGCGAGTGGACAGTTATGTAAGTATCATAAAGAGGAGTGGCCTTGCCTCTTAGAAGACCAGACACCCATGCCTACAAAGGGACATTGAATATAATTTAAATGCCTCCATCATGGCCTCTTCACAGGACTTCCTCTTTCCAATGCATTCAATGCAGCATGGGCCATTTTGTGAAAATAAGTGCCAAAGTCTTTCTTTGGATGATATATATTGTAATCTCTCATTTTGAATGAGAGAGATCTCTTAGTTATTAGAAGAAAAACTCTGCCCAAATTTAAAGGCATTTTTGAGACTTTGAGTTTATATTATTAATCACATTTTATTAGGTGAATGAAAAAGCAAGTGGCCTTTCAAACTTTGTGTTGAAATAGATTATGTCATATAAGAAATTGTTCTTATGTCTTTTTCCTTATATCATCTTATCTATTTGATCAAATAAGTAGAGCAAGTGAAAATAATCTATAATATGTCTTGAAGTCAATTGTGGAGACTTTATGCTACCATAATTGTCTTTAGCTTGTGTGTTTTGCATTTCAGCATAGAGGATACTAGGAAAGACTTTGAACTACCGGTATCTTCTATCATCTTATTCCATTATATTTTGTGGTGGAGACTTTGGGCTACACTTCATTCTACGATGTCCTATGTACTTAATCAATAAGAGAAGCAATGAAAGACTTTGTGCTTTCATGGGTTTCTTATGGATCCAGTTATTACCCAAGAAGTTTTCCTATTGTTTTATGAACATCATTTCTAAAAAAAGAGAAATAGATTCAATTATTACATGAGAGTTTTCC